>CM019065.1:10812375-10893552 GCA_009667805.1 Leptobrachium leishanense
TGAATACACCGCACAGTCGCCGAAATGGGATCGCCAAATTGCACCAAATCGAGGAGAACGAAAAGTCACTGAACGTGCAGTGACTTTCCGATTCTCTTTGAATAACCCTGTATGTCTTTCATACGTATTTCAGAGAGATATTGACCATGGGATGTGAGAGTTTATTAATGTTTGTTGTGTAATTCTATCAGATATTGAGTTTCTCTATTCAGAGTTTTTACAAAATGTATCAATGAATGTAGAGTTTTGGAAAATGAATCTATATCCATTTTAAGGATTCTGTAAAAACCTGAAGATTATTATTATTATTATTATTCATTATTTATAAAGCGCCAGCATATTCCGCAGCGCTGTATATGTCACATTATTATACAGCATTTTATTCGCTAAATGACTAACCTTAAGCAGATCAGAAATTAAAAAAAGAGGAAAAGTTCTCCAGCGTCCTCATTCATCATGACAGAAGTGAATTTATTTGAGAAAAAAAACCAAACAAAAAAAAGTAGAACAACATTTCAAGCTATTTCAGATTCTATTTACGTTCAATGTCATTTCCCTCAGATCCAGGTGACCTGACAGGGATGAAGATGTCACCAGAGCAGTAGAAAAGATTCTGGACATGAAAACTCTGATTCCTGAGATGGACTGAATGATTCTTTTATATTTACGCTGTGTATGTGATGTAAGAAAACATAACATTGTAAAAAGTATAAAATGTACAAATGCAACTTAAACAAAATGATGAGCAGAACTTTTATTATTATAGTTATTTTTATTATTATACTTTATTTATAAAGCACCAACACATTCTGCAGCGCTGCACAACCCATACAAGAATGGCACTGCTACAGTACATTGAGACAAGACAAAAACTGACAGACACAGGAGGAATTAAGAGCCCTGTTACCATGGTAACCTGCAATCTAGATCTTTATTAATTACTTGTAACATTCCGATAACTATTGTTTTTGGGCGAGCGATAATGTGACCCGCAGACACCAGATACATTAAAACATAAATATTTACTGATATATGATTAAAATGTAATAAAATCGATGAGATTGTTGCCGATGAACTTTTTAATTGGTCCATGAATTACCCCTTCACTACCAAGTGATTTTTGTTGAAATAAATCCTAACATTACATTTCTTTTTCAAACACGGGATGTGAGGTTAAAAAGTAAATATGGGGTAAAACTGACGTTTCGCAGAGAAATTGTTATTCTGAGCTCGGTAAAAAATATAAATAATGGTAATTTGCTAATGTTAAATTTTTCATGTATTTGTTCATCCTTTACAGAAATATTGTTGAAATGTAAGATTCTGAGCTCAAGATTGCATCCCTTATCTTACACAATTTCAAATGGGGTCATACAGGCAGAAAAGACCTTTGTGTTGGATACAGTAACTGTGATAAAGATAAATAACCATCAATCACTCTCACCTTACAGTCCTCTCCTCCTGTTTCCAACCCCAACCCTCCTAGTTTGTGAGTTCCTATGGGAAGAGGGCCCTCATCTCCTCCTGTACTGTTTGTCAAATGTTGTTCAATGTATTGTAACCCTGTCTATACTGTGCCTGTTGTACAGCGCTGCGGAATATGCTGGCGCTTTATAAATAAAGAATAATAATAAATAATAATAATAATACAATGGTGAGATCTCCTGTTTATGCTGACTTGTAGTGATCATAATGAGATTATTAGCAATGCAATATCTGTATGTGCTGCATAATGCCTGTGTATGGCAATTACAGCAACACCTTGTATCTGTATGTGCTGCATAATGCCTGTGTATGGCAATTACAGCAACACCTTGTATCTGTATGTGCTGCATAATGCATGTGTATGACAATTACAGCAACACCTTGTATCTGTATGCGCTACATAATGCCTGTGTGTGGCAATTACAGCAACACCTTGTATCTGTATGTGGTACATAATGCCTGTGTGTGGCAATTACAGCAACACCTTGTATCTGTATGTGCTGCATAATGACTGTGTATGGCAATTACAGCAACATGGCAATTACAGCAACACCTTGTATCTGTATGTGCTGCATAGTGTGTATGGCAATTACAGCAACATGGCAATTACAGCAACACCTTGTATCTGTATGCGCTACATAATGCCTGTGTAAGGCAATTACAGCAACATGGCAATTACAGCAACACCTTCTATCTGTATGTGCTGCATAATGTGTATGGCAATTACAGCAACATCGCAATTGCAGCAACACCTTGTATCTGTATGTGCTGCATAATGGCTGTGTATGGCAATTACAGCAACACATTCTATCTGTATGTGCTGCATAATGCCTGCGTATGGCAATTACAGCAACACCTTGTTTCTGTATGTGCTGCATAATGCCTGTGTATGGCAATTACAGCAACACATTCTATCTGTATGTGCTGCATAATGTCTGTGTATGGCAATTACAGCAACACCTTGTTTCTGTATGTGCTGCATAATGCCTGTGTATGGCAATTACAGCAACACCTTTTATCTGTATGTGCTGCATAATGTCTGTGTATGGCAATTACAGCAACAACTTGTATCTGTACTGTACAGGGATTTACTCTCATTATAACACCCTGAATCTTACCCATGTACAGCATTGAGTTACCCCACAGCTCTCCCTGTATTCTGCCAAATCTCTGGCTGCTATAATGCAGCAGTAATCTATTTGAACTTGTTGTTACAGTGAGGTTTAGGGCTGATATTTGCAGTTGGTTTTATGGTTCTCTACGGGGTGCTTGGAGAGGCATAAAACAAAGGATTTTGTTTCTCCACAGGGGACACACTAATCGTCCTTTAAAAAGGTGTGAAAATGGTCTATTGATATGCTAATGTGTTAGCAAGTGTTTTTCAATGCATTACAATGCAAAATCGAGATAACATGATTTTGGGTGTGAAGAGGTGAAACCTATACTTTTCATTATATTTAGATCATACTAGTTTAATACATAGAAACATAGAAACATAGAAAAATGTCGGCAGATAAGAACCTTTCGGCCCATCTAGTCTGCCCAATTACATGGATACTTGACCTGGATTTATCTTTTGTTTAGGATAGCCTTATGCCTATCCCATGCTTGCTTAAATTCAATTACTGTTTTGGCCTCTACCACTTCTACTGGAAGACTGTTCCATGTATCCACCACCCACTCAGTAAAATAATACTTCCTGATGTTACTTTTAAACCTTTGCCCCTCTAATCTAAGACTATGTCCTCTTGTTTTGCTATTTTGTTTCCTTTTAAATATACTCCCTTCCTCTACCTTGTGGATTCCCTTTACGTATTTAAATGTTTCTATCATATTTCCTCTGTCTCGTTTTTTTCCAAGCTGTACATGTTAAGATCATTAAGCCTTTCTTGGTAACTTTTCTCCTTCAAGCCGTACACCATTTTAGTAGCCCTTCTCTGAACTCTCTCTAAGATGTCTATATCCTTCTGGAGATACGGTCTCCAGTACTGCACACAGTACTCCAAGTGAGGTCTCACCAGTGCTCTGTACAGTGGCATGAGCACTTCCCTTTTCCTACTGCTAATACCTCTCCCTACACAACCAAGCATTCTGCTAGCATTCCTGCTGCTCTATTACATTGACTACTTACCCTTAGATCCTCTGAAATAATGACCCCTAAATCCCTTTCCTCAGATGTTGAGGTTAGGACTGTATCAAATATTCTATATTCAGCCCTTGGGTTTTTACGTCCCAGGTGCATTATCTTGCACTTATCCACATTAAAACTCAATTGCCACAACTCCGACCATTTTTTTAGTTTACCTAAATCATTTGTCATTTGGCTGATCCCTCCAGGAACGTCAACCCTGTTGCAAATTTTTGTGTCATCAGCAAAAAGACATACTTTTCCATTAATACCTTCTGCAATATCACTAATAAAAATATTAAAGAGAATGGGTCCAAGTACTGACCCCTGAGGTACCCCACTGGTAACAAGACCTTGCGCCGAATAAACTCCATTTACCACAACCCTCTGTTGTCTGTCACTCAGCCACTGCCTAATCCATTCAACAATATTGGAATCCAAGCTCAAAGATTGCAATTTATTGATAAGCCTTCTATGCGGAACAGTATCAAAAGCCTTACTGAAATCTAAATAAGCAATGTCTACTGCACCACCTGTGTCTATTATTTTTGTTACCCAATCAAAAAAATCAATAAGATTAGTTTGGCATGATCTCCCTGAGGTAAACCCATGTTGTTTCTGATCCTGTAATCTATGTGTTTTTAGATGTTCAACAATCCTTTCCTTTAACATGGTTTCCATTAATTTCCCCACTACTGACGTAAGACTAACTGGCCTATAGTTCCCCGATTCCTCCCTACTACCCTTCTTGTAAATGGGCACAACATTTGCTAATTTCCAGTCTTCTGGGACGACTCCTGTTAACAAGGATTGGTTAAATAAATCTGTTAACGGTTTTGCTATTACATCACTGAGCTCTTTTAATAATTTAGGATGGATCCCATCAGGCCCCATTGACTTATTTGTCTTTACTTTAGACAGCTGTTTTAGAACCTCCTCCTCTGTAAACTCATATGTAAATGTCTCTTTAGTGTTCTCTCCTAACTGAGTTCCCTTTCCTTCCTTTTCTTCTGCAAAGACTGAACAAAAATATTCATTGAGGCAGTCAGCGAGACTTTTATCCTCTTCTACATACCTTCCTTCCTTTGTTTTTAATCTAACTAATCCTTGTTTTACTTTTCTTTTCTCGTTTATGTATCTAAAAAATGTTTTGTCCCCCTTTTTTACTGACTGAGCTATTTTCTCTTCTGTGTGTGCTTTGGAAGTTCTTATAAATTGCTTTGCCTCTTTCTGCCTAATCTTATAGGTTTGCCTATCCTCTTCACGCTGAGTTTTTTTATAATTATTGAATGCTACCTTCTTGTTCTTCACTATTTTGGCCACTTCTGCAGAGTACCACAGTGGTTTCTTCCCTTTTTTGTTTTTGCTAACAAGCCGAATGCAATTTCCTGTGGCCTTCAATAATGCTTCCTTTAAATAATCCCATTTCTCCTGGACTCCCTTTAAACTCCTCCAGTCTGATAATGACTCATTCACACAAAATCTCATTTTAGAAAAATCAGTTTTTTTAAAGTCTAAAACTTTTGTTTTTGTGTGGTGCGGCTCCATCCCTGTTCTTATATTAAACCATACTGATTGGTGATCACTAGATCCCAAATTTTCACCTACAACAACGTCCGATACCAAACCTCCATTTGTGAGTATTAAATCCAATATGGCCTCTTTACGGTTCGGCTCCTCAACTACTTGTGTTAGAGATAATCCCAGTAAGGAGTTTATAATATTTGTACTCCTGGTGCACCCAGCTATTTTGGTTTTCCAGTTCACATCAGGAAGATTAAAGTCCCCCATGATAATAACTCCCCCTTCATTGCCATTTTGGCTATTTCCTCAAGCAGCAGATTATCTAGCTCTTCTACTTGTCCAGGGGTCTATAGATCACACCTACACGAGCTACTGTATGATTGCCAAATGTTAGCGTAACCCAAACTGACTCTATGTTCACCTCGCTCACTTTTATTTGGTTAGTTTTTATGTTGTTTTTCACATACAGGGCCACTCCTCCTCCTTTCCTACCTTCTCTGTCTTTTCTATATAAAGAGTACCCCGGTATTGTTATGTCCCAGTTATTTTTCTCACTGAACCATGTCTCAGTAACCGCCACTAAATCTACTTTTTCAGCTGCCATCATTGCCTCCAGTTCATTGATTTTATTGACTAAACTGCGAGCATTTATAGACACGACTCTGAGCTTGTCATTTTTTACCTCGCACGTTGCTTGCACCCTCCGATTTAGTTTTGGGGGACAATCGGGCAGATTGTTTACCCTTTTGTCCCCCCTCCTAGTTTAAATATTTCTTTGTGAAACCTTTGAACTTCTCACTGAGATCATATGTTCCCCTATGAGTAAGATGCAAACCATCTTTTTTATACAGTTCCTTTCTGCTCCAATTAGAGCTATCATGGGACACAAAGCCAAATCCTTGCTCCCGACACTATTCCCGAAGCCACAAATTGAATTCCCTATTGCGCATCTTCCTATCTTGAGTGTTATGCACAGGCAAAACTTCAGAGAATGACACAGTGGACGCAATCTGCTGTATTTCACCTCCAAAAACACAAAAATCTTCCTTAATCTCAGAAACCTCATTGCTAGCCAAGTCATTTGTCCTAGATGGACTAGAACATCCACTTCCCCTTGCTGGTTTGCTTCTTTGACAATATTGAGAATACGTCTCCTGTCTCTACGAGCAGTAGCCCCAGGAAGACATCTCACCAAACCACTACTCTCCAGCTCAACACCTCTTATGATAGAATCACCCAGCAACAATTGCCTTCTATCAAGTCCCACCTTTTCATTTTTGTCCTTGGTTGCAGTGCTGCATACCTTAGGCATAGTGGATGGTGGTTCCTCAACTATGGTGTCTGAGCCTGCATCCGTCTTACCACTACACTCTGAAAGTGCCTCAAAAGAATTAAGAAGAGCCACAGATTGTGGGACATGCTTTCTATCCACAACGCTAAGTCTACCAGATCCTACAGTAGTCCATCTGCCGCTCCTAGGAGGCCTCTGTGGCATTGGCTTTGTAACAGTCATAGCCTGAGTTTGTGTAACAGATTACAAATCTCAGACTTCAAACAGGCAATTTCCTGCTGCAATAAAGAGAACTGCCTACATATCAGGCACACTCCAAACCTCCAAAAATTGGATCTAAAAACAAACGCATGACAGCTCTTACACTGGACCAAGCCTGCCATTATAAAATACGTGTGAACATTTACAAATTTGCTCTGCAACAATATCATTATCTTCATTATATTTTAATCCTACCTCAGTAACGATTTATGTCTGTAAAATATTTGGTGTCGGTTGGTCACATGATCATTTTCTGTGGATTTATGGTCTAAGGATGTGACGTCGCCCTAACGTCTGTTGTTAACGCTTGCTTTGCCATTGTCCTAATTACATAATTTTCAAACTATTGTTTTATGGCTTGGAGATTAATATTTTGTTTAAATTATGGATGAACAGGAAAAAATACTGCTCTGTGTCCGTCAGTGCAGCAAGAATGGAAATTATTATTATTATTATTATATGCTTTATGTTTCCCAAAATGTTAGAGGAAAAAAAATCATTCACAAACAGGGTTATTCAGAGAGAGGCGAAAAGCAGGAGAATGACTGGAGAATGAAAAATTCTAGGTCAAAATAGCTGATTTGGAACGTAAGATGAAAGGGAGAATTTTTTTGGTTTGGCTATTTTGACCTAGAATTTTTCATTCTCCAGTCATTCTCCTGCTTTTCATGCTCTCTGAATATCCCTGAAAGTGATCAAATTGATTCATGTGAAAATAAAATAATGAGAATGAATCTTTTTTAATAATATATAGGATAGTGACTAAAATAGTTAAACAACCTGACACTGTAACAATAACTATACACTGCTGTTCTGATATCAATGAGATGAAATAATCAATGAATCCCATTACCAATATCCATCCTTTAATTCTATCCCCCAGGTAATGAATGCAATGAACCAGACCAGCGTCACAAAGTTTCTTCTCCTCGGATTTCAGACTTTTCAGAGTGTCAGAATAATACTTTTACTTTGTTTTCTTGTTTTTCTCTTTGGAACAATCTGTGGGAATCTTCTGATCATCTGGTTGGTGGCCTCCAACCGCAGTCTGCAGTCTCCCATGTACTTCTTCCTGACACAGCTGTCCCTTTCTGATTTACTTCTGACCACAGACATTGTTCCGAATGCACTTTATATTATATGGAATGAAGGGGCCGCCGTGTCTTTTTCAGGTTGTTTAACGCAGTTATATATTTTTATTTCCTCTGAATCTTCTGAGAGTTTCCTTCTGACTATAATGTCTTATGACAGATATCTGGCCATCTGTAACCCTCTGAGATACAATACGGCAATGAGCTCTGTGCTGTGCATCACATTGATTAGTATTTCTTGGATGTTAAGCTTTTCTATAGCATCAATTGATACTATGTCCGTTGCTCAGTTTGACTTTTGTGGCCCGAATGTCATTGACCATTTTTTCTGTGATGTTGTCCCACTGAAGGAGCTTTCCTGCTCAGACACTAATTTGGTTGATGTGGAAACTTTCATCTTTAGTGTCCCTATTGTTCTTTTCCCATTTGTTATTATCACAGTTTCCTATGTGTGTATTGTCCGGGCTGTCTTTAGAATCTCCGCTGACACCGGGCGAGGGAAAGCCTTCTCCACCTGCAGCTCCCACCTGGCCGTGGTTTCTATTTTCTATGGGACACTGTTTGGAAGTTACGTGATTCCATCTAAAGGAAAATCATTGACTGTCAGTAAAGCTGTGTCCTTGTTGTACACTGTGTTCACTCCTATGATTAACCCCATCATTTACAGCCTCAAGAATAAAGACATTAAAGATGCCGTGAAAACAATATTCGGTAAAATAAGTGAATATAATTAAAGTAAGTTTCAGGAGTTGCAGAATATATTGTATCTTCATTTCTCAGGGTAAAATATGACACAACAAAATTATGAAAGCGAATAAGAATATATTGTGGGGGTGTGGCCTGCCTGAGCTTGGAAATGGCAGCTTAAATCCTGAGCTCTGTCGTTGTCGCCCCTTACCCACCTAGATATCGGCGGATCCATGCATGATGGTGAAGGGCAAGAATCGGAGTCTGTCCCCTACTACTCCGGGCACCCCTCGAATGGCTATTCAGGGCTCCATGAAAGCATTTTTACAAGCCCCGGCCACGTTGGCGAGTGGGCCTAGCATGTCGTCTGGAGCCTCACCCTTGCAGTCTGAGGCCTCATGGGAAGAAGAACACCCACGCCTGCTCCACATGGAGGAACTGATTGCGGCTCTACCCTCCAAGCAGGATCTACAGGACATGGCTTCAACACGGGGGAGTCACTGCGTGGAGAGGTCTCTGTCATTAAGAGTGGACTGGTCGATCTGGAGGAACGGGTGCTGTGTTTGTAAGATACGCCCATCCGCCTGAACACGGGCCCCCCAGACAGCCTCGGACCCCCTCTGGTATCGATTTACTGTACTTAGTGGAAGACCTCGAAAACCAGTTGAGACGCCACCACATTCGTGTCTGAGGGATTCAGGAAGGTGAGGTCGAGCTGCTGAGCTATTTGCTGCATTGTTTTACCTCACTTCTGCCAGGGACGGTCATCCCTTCTTCTGCTATGGACCAGGCACAAAGGGTTTCCCGGGCTCCACTGCCCGCAGGTGCCCGCATGACTCCAATGGATGTCTTGTGCCATCTCCCTGACATTTCTTTCAAGGAGCGACTTGTTAAGGCGGCGAGGGCCCAGCACAAGTGGACTTTGCAGGTGATGCACTTGAAGCTTTTAATGATCTGTAGAGATTTACCCTCACGGGCCGCAGGGCTCTGTGAACGGTTACCTTGACGCTGCAGGAGGCAGGAATCCAGTATAGATGGGGTTTCCCTTTCTCCCTACATGTGTCCCGCAATGGAAGAACGGCGGTTATTAAGACCCCACAAAGATGTTACCTCATTTTCTCCAGGACCTGCAGCTACCTAGAGTGCAGGTTGTTAATTGTGAGTCGTGTCAACAGAGGATCCCATCCGCCTTTCTGTTGATCCTCCTTGAGGCCGCATAGGATCTGCCAATCCCGATAACGCTGGCGCCATCGGAACTCAGGCAGTGTGGATCACCCTGCCCCGAACGTGGAACCATGATGATAGGGCTGTTGTTTTTAATCTGTGCTACACCTCATATGGCTGGATTTCTCTGGCAATGAATGGCCTACATGATTTGCCTCCCCCTTTTCTCTCACCGATGACTAATGCAACTTTCCATCACCCTGTCCCTTCGTTAGCCTCCCTTCACCCTCCTTGACTGTGTCCGTTACACCTGGGGGTATGCCTCCCTTCTCCCCATTGTTGTGGGGTAGTCAAATTGGGGGAGAAATTGATGGGTGAGAGGTTTATTAATGTTTTTGACAGCCTGCTCCTGGGATTCTCCCACAATAGTACTGTTTTTTGGGGGGCTGTTTTTCTGGGGGCATGGAGGATATATGTGATATTGGGGGTGGTGGGAGGGAGGGTTGACTTGTTAGATGATGGCTGGACTGGAAGAGGGTGTGTGGGGAATGGTCTCTCCTCCTACGTGAGTCATGGGTGTGGGAATCACTGGAAACCTGCGCTGACGTGCGATTATGTATCGGGAGTCCTTGATATAGGGTGTTATGTGTCACCTCCTTGACATTTCCTTTTCTTTTTCATGATCCACTGATTGTTATTGCATTGTTATTATGTCTGTGGGCGACATGTCAGCAACCGCTGCTGCTGATATTTCATTCTCTCCTTTTTATTGCTTGTTTCAGTGCCCTCCCCGGAGGTATTGGCATCAATTTTTTCTCAGGTGACCTGTCTGGGGGCATTGTTCTTTTTGCCTGTGGATAGGATTCTTGACGGACGCTTTAGCCTCATTGGTTGTTTCTAGTTTCGTGTTCCCCTCTGTGTCCCCTTGTCCTAGTCGGTGTCTTTGTGTGTCTCTGATACCTATGGGTATGGGTTCTGTAGGGCATCCCTTTTTTTTTCCTTCTCTCTTTCTTTCCCATCATCCTGTGAAATCCGTCTGTTTCTACCTTCCTTGTCTGTGGTAGGGTCATCATGTTGGTGATTCAAATCGATTCAGCGATTCGGATAATATTGGCTATTCGACTCATTTCGACGATCGGCTCAGTTGGTTTTTTGCTTTTTTTATGAGTTATTTCGTTTTTTATTGCTTATTTAAGAATGGGAAGTAGATTACTACCAGTAGAATGAAAGTTTCTTTACTTAGTTATTCTTATAGGATTTTTTAGTCATCTTTGGGGTGCTGGCTGGGTGGAGTAGAGGTAACATCACTGCTCTGCATGGAGAGAGCCTGTGGAGTCATGGGTTCGATCCCAACGAGCAGCTCTCCAGCAAGTGTCCTTGGGCAAGACACCCAACGGTACATACTCACCACCCAGGACATACTTGAAAACGAGAGAAATCTCAATGTATCCTTCCTGGTAAAATCCTTTCTCAAAAAAAACAACAAATTTAGGTTTCCTAACTTTTTTAAAGAAACAAGGCTTTTTAACCCACAGGTTTCAATGCAGCATATGAATCCGCACACTGCCGGGCAGCGCCTCTCTGCAGTATAATTAATGCAGCATATGATTCCACACACTGCTGGGAAGCGCCTCTCTGCAGTATAATTAATGCAGCATATGAATCCACACACCCCTGGGAAGCGTCTCTCTGCAGTATAATTAAAGCAGCATATGATTCCACACACTGCTGGGAAGCGCCTCTCTGCAGTATAATTAATGCAGCATATGAATCCACACACTGCGGGGAAGCACCTCTCTGCAGTATAATTAATGCAGCATATGAATCCGCACACTGCTGGGAAGCACCTCTCTGCGGTATAATTAATGCAGCATATGAATCCACACACTGCTGGGAAGCACCTCTGTGCTGTATAATTAATGCAGCATATGAATCCACACACTGCTGGGAAGCGCCTCTCTGCAGTATAATTAATGCAGCATATGAATCCACACACTGCTGGGAAGCGCCTCTCTGCAGTATAATTAATGCAGCATATGAATCCACACACTGCTGTGAAGCACCTCTCTGCAGTATAATTAATGCAGCATATGAATCCACACACTGCTGGGAAGTGCCTCTCTGCGGTATAATTAATGCAGCATATGAATCCACACACTGCTGGGAAACACCTCTCTGCAGTATAATTAATGCAGCATATGAATCCACACACCCCTGGGAAGCGTCTCTCTGCAGTATAATTAATGCAGCACATGAATCCACACACTGCTGGGAAGCGCCTCTCTGCAGTATAATTAATGCAGCATATGAATCCACACACTGCTGGGAAGTGCCTCTCTGCGGTATAATTAATGCAGCATATGAATCCACACACTGCTGGGAAACACCTCTCTGCAGTATAATTAATGCAGCATATGAATCCACACACCCCTGGGAAGCGTCTCTCTGCAGTATAATTAATGCAGCACATGAATCCACACACTGCTGGGAAGCGCCTCTCTGCAGTATAATTAATGCAGCATATGAATCCACACACTGCTGGGAAGCACCTCTCTGGAGATCGATTCAAATCGATGAATTTTTTGTTTTTTAGGAGTTATAATTAATGCAGCATATGAATCCACACACTGCTGGGAAGCGCCTCTCTGCAGTATAATTAATGCAGCATATGAATCCACACACTGCTGGGAAGCACCTCTCTGCAGTATAATTAATGCAGCATATGAATCCGCACACTGCTGGGAATCACCTCTCTGTAGTATAATTAATGCAGCATATGAATCTACACACAGCTGGGAAGCACCTCTCTGCAGTATAATTAATGCAGCATATGAATCCGCACACTGCTGGGAAGCGCCTCTCTGCAGAATAATTAATGCAGCATATGAATCCGCACACAGCTGGGAAGCACCTCTCTGCAGTATAATTAATGCAGCATATGAATCCACACACTGCTGGGAATCACCTCTCTGTAGTATAATTAATGCAGCATATGAATCTACACACAGCTGGGAAGCACCTCTCTGCAGTATAATTAATGCAGCATATGAATCCGCACACTGCTGGGAAGCGCCTCTCTGCAGTATAATTAATGCAGCATATGAATCCACACACTGCTGGGAAGCACCTCTCTGCAGTATAATTAATGCAGCATATGAATCCACACACTGCTGGGAAGCACCTCTCTGCAGTATAATTAATGCAGCATATGAATCCACACACTGCTGGGAAGCGCCTCTCTGCAGTATAATTAATGTAGCATATGAATCCGCACACTGCTGGGAAGCACCTCTCTGCAGAATAATTAATGCAGCATATGAATCCACACACTGCTGGGAAGCGCCTCTCTGCAGTATAATTAATGCTAGGGTCAAACGAAAGCATTTTTACAGGCGAAAAAAAGTGCGTCCGAACGCATTGACTTTTTTTTTCACGGAATACGCGAAAACGGTCATACGATGCGCATTTTTGTGCGTGATTTTTTACGGATCCAAACCAGGAAACTTTTGCTGTCTGGACGTTATGTTGGCCGGACACGAGCAGGGTCTGACGTCTCCAAATCACACACACACACCGCTAGCGGACGCAGCGCACTCTGTACGTCAGCACTAGCGGTTCTGCGTTCTCGAAAAAATGCGTTCATTTTCCACTTTCGTTGCGCGGCCGGACTTTCGTGCGACCATACTTCGTATATTGGCCGTCATTGCCCATCATTTGCTGCTAGTGCGGCCGTAATTAAGTGCGCCAGAACGCACGTTAAGGCTAGGGTCAGACTGAGGCAGTGCGAATGCGCGTGCAGGCGCACTTAATTACGGCCGCACTAGCAGCAAATGCCGGGCAATGACGGCCAATATACGAAGTACGGCCGCACGAAAGTCCGGCTGCGCAACGCAAGTGGAAAATGAACGCATTTTTTCGAGAACGTAAAACCGCTAGTACAGACGTACAGAGTGCGCTGCGTCCACTAGCGGTGTGTGTGTGTGATTAGGAGATGTCAGACGCTACTAATGTCCAGCCTACATAACGTCCAGATGCACAAAGTGTTTTATTGATGATCCGTACAAAATCACGGACGAAAAATGCGCATAGTATGACCGGTATCGCGTACTCCGTGAAAAAATACGTCCATTCGTTCGAACACACTTTTTCACAGACAACGTGAAAATGCGTTCGTCTGACCCTAGCCTAAAAGTGCGCTGGTCTGACCCCAGCCTAATGCAGCATATGAATCCGCACACTGCAGGGCAGCGCCTCTCTGCAATATAATTAATGCAGTATATGAATCCACACACTGCCGGGAAGCACCTCTCTGGAGATCGATTCAAATCGATGAATTTTTTGTTTTTTAGGAGTTATAATTAATGCAGCATATGAATCCACACACTGCTGGGAAGTTCCCGGCAGTGTGTGGATTCATATGCTGCATTAATTTTACTGTAGAGAGGTGCTTTCTGTCAGTGTGTGGATTCAAATGCTGCATTAATTATACCGCAGAGAGGCGCTTCCCAGCAGTGTGTGGATTCATATGCTGTATTAATTATACTGCAGAGAGGTGCTTCCCAGCAGTGTGTGGATTCATATGCTGCACTAATTATACCGCAGAGAGGTGCTTCCCAGCAGTGTGTGGATTCATATGCTACATTAATTATACTGCAGAGAGGCGCTTCCCGGCAGTGTGCCAATTCATATGCTGAATTAATTATACTGCAGAGAGGCGCTTCCCAGCAGTGTGTGGATTCATATGCTGCATTAATTATACTGCAGAGAGGCGCTTCCCAGCAGTGTGTGGATTCCAATGCTGCATTAATTATACTGCAGAGAGGCGCTTCCCAGCAGTGTGTGGATTCATATGCTGCATTAATTATACTGCAGAGAGGTGCTTCCCAGCAGTGTGTGGATTCATATGCTGCATTAATTATACTGCAGAGAGGCGCTTCCCAGCAGTGTGTGGATTCATATGCTACATTAATTATACCGCAGAGAGGTGCTTCCCAGCAGTGTGTGGATTCATATGCTGCATTAATTATACTGCAGAGAGGTGCTTCCCAGCAGTGTGTGGATTCATATGCTGCATTAATTATACTGCAGAGAGGCGCTTCCCAGCAGTGTGTGGATTCATATGCTGCATTAATTATACTGCAGAGAGGTGCTTCCCAGCAGTGTGTGGATTCATATGCTGCATTAATTATACTGCAGAGAGGCGCTTCCCAGCAGTGTGTGGATTCATATGCTGCATTAATTATACCGCAGAGAGGCACTTCCCAGCAGTGTGTGGAATCATATGCTGCATTAATTATACCGCAGAGAGGCGCTTCCCAGCAGTGTGTGAATTCATATGCTGCATTAATTATACTGCAGAGAGGCGCTTCCCAGCAGTGTGTGGATTCATATGCTGCATTAATTATACTGCAGAGAGGTGCTTCCCAGCAGTGTGTGGAATCATATGCTGCATTAATTATACCGCAGAGCGGCGCTTCCCGGCAGTGTGCCGATTCATATGCTGCATTTAAACCGATGGGTTAAAAAGCCTTGCATCGTTAAAAAATGTTAGGAAACCTAAAATTTCATCCAAAAGTAGCATAAAAAATCCTAAAAGAATAATTAAGTAAAGAAATTTACATTCTATTGGTAGTAATCTACTTCCCATTCTTAAATAAACAATAAAAAACTAAATAACTCATAAAAAAGTGAAAAACCAACTGATCCGAATCACCCGAAATGAGCCGCATCGGTGAAATGAGCCGGATCGGCGAAATGATCGGAATCGCCGAAATGATCCGAATCACCAAATCGATCCGAATCATCGAATCAAATCTAATTTGGATAGATCCGAAATTTCGGGTGGTCGATATTTTGTTTTCGGAAATGTTCCCGAACCATGAAAATGGTGAATTTCGGCCAAATTTCAATTCAGAACGAAACGAATTGCACAACTCTATTCAATACACATTTGCTTCCATATACTTACCGAATACAAATGCAGCATAAATGTTTTGCACGTATTGTACAGAAACTGGAAAAGCGTACATTGGGAATTTTGATATTGGCAGCAGACCTGAATGTCCCGCTGGATCCCCGTAAGGACACAACACGCCGCCAGTCGGCCATACCTTCTAGCGCTATCCAACATCTCAAACGCACCCTGGATTCTATGCGTGTTATAGATGTGTGGCGTGCCCTGAATGTGGGGTCTAGAGATTATACGTGTTAATCCGCGGTACACAATTCTTTTTCGAGGATCAACTATCTTTTTTTGCAACAACATCAGTTGCGTCTGTTGCTTGACTCAGACATTGGTACACGCACCTGGTCCAATCATTCACCTGTATGGTCGTCCTTGACCTTGCCACTTTTTCACCCTAGAGAGAAATCCTGCTGCCTGAACCTTAATTTACTTGATGATATGGGGTTCTGTGAGGAGTTGAACTGTCAGTTGCTACCGTACTTTGAGGATAATGTGGGGGTAGGGGATGTCCCCTACACTACATTGTGGGAAGCCCATAAGGCGGTGGTGAGAGGCCTGTTATTAGTAAAATCACAGCCCTGAAGCAAGGTAAATCGGCTGAAATTTCTGAGCTCCTGGGCAGTATTCGGAACCTCGCACAATCTTCTCTGACTTCGTCTGATGATACAGCTTTTCAGGAGGCGACGTTATTGCGTAGACGCCTCAATGAAATACTCAATGAGAACTTACAACTTGACATAGCGAGGGCGAAATGCAGTTTTGCGTTACAAGAAAATAAGCCGGGTAAACTGTTTGCGATGCTCCTGCGTCACCGCAGGGCTCTGATTTAGAAACATAGAAACATAGAAAAATGTCGGCAGATAAGAACCTTTCGGCCCATCTAGTCTGCCCAATTACATGGATACTTTACCTGGATTTATCTTTTGTTTAGGATAGCCTTATGCCTATCCCATGCTTGCTTAAATTCAATTATTCAATTCAATTATGTTTCCAAGATTAAGACGGCATCGAATCACCTCTCCCTGGATTCTGGGGTTATTGCTTGGGAATTCACATCATACTATAGCACCCTCTACGACCTGGAGAGTGGGTTGGCAGCCGATTCTCTGCAGCCTTCTTTGATGCAATATTTAAGGGATAAGATCCATACCACGCTTTCCCACGTGGATGGGGAATCTCTTGCTTGCCCTTTTACTGCCGGTGAACTTGCTACAGTACTGAAGCTCATGAAACATGGTAAAAGTCATGGTAGATAGGGTTGCAGTCTCCTTCACAACCATGGAATCCAATGTCGTCCAGGACAAATCTAGCTTATCGAGCTCTTCTTGAACCCATCCTTGGCTGGGAGCGCACTGTTGGGGTTCAGCTGCCCAGCATTCTTGGATAGCACCACTGGAAGCAGTAGTCTCACACAAACTCAAAAGAAAGTCTTCTTCCAAGGAGTTCACTACCTGTGGTTGCGAAGTCTCCCTAATGGATGCATCTCCATTGCAGACCTGCATTAGATCCATTGGGAGATTAGGTAGCTGGAGCAATGGGATTTCTGAAACATTACAGAAACTTCTGCAGTTTTATGACAGATTAGGCTAAGGTCAGACGAAAGCAGTTTTAACGTGCGTTTAGCCGCACGAAATCACGGCCGTACTAGCAGCAAATGACGTCCAATGCCGGGGAACATACGACGAACGAGCCGCCACGAAAGTTCGTCCCCGCGCAACGCAAGTGGCCAACGAACGCATTTTTTCGAGAACGTCAAACCGCTACTACTGACGTACAGAGTGCGCTGCGGCCGCATAGCGGCGTGTGTGCGTGATTAGGAGACGTCAGACGCTGCTAATGTCCGGCCAACATAACGTCCAGACTCAAAAAGTGTTTTATTGATGATCCGTACAAAATCACGGACGAAACGGCGCATCGTATGACCGCTATCGCGTATTCCGGGGGAAAATACGTACGTTCGTTCGACCGAACTTTTTCCCGGACGACGTGAAAAATGCGTTCGTCTGACCCTAGCCTTAGTTCAGGGTTAACAGGACTGCGGATTTGTTGGTCATGGATAGGGATGAGCTGTTCAGTTCGCTCTGTTTGGAGTTCGCTTCGAACATCGGCCGTTCGGCTGCTCGGCTGCTCGGCTGTTCGCCGAACTCCGAACATTTCCGCGTGTTCGGTTCGAGTTCGCCCACAATGCACCACAATGGACCACAATGCACTTTTCCACTGGCCTGAAGCTTGTAATTGGCTAAAGCCTTGCACTTGACCACAGGTCAGGTGCAAGACTATGCCAATCGCGGCTCAGAGTCCTGATTGGGCAAATTTTGCCCAATCATGGGCTCACAGAGCTAAGACCCGCAGCACACTATATAAGGCTTCACACAGCCCCAGCACATGTTTTTTAAGAGGAGATGGCTCTGTTAGTGTGTGTTCCCACTGACAGCAGCTATTGGGGGTCTCACTTCTACAAGATATCTGGGAATTGTTGTAATCTGTGTGTGCTCACTAGTAGCAGCTATTGGGGGGTCTCACTTCTACAAGATATCTGGGAATTGTTGTAATCTGTGTGTTCTCACTGCAAGCAGCTATTGGGGGGGGGTCTCACTTCTAGCAGATATCTGGGAATTGTAATGTGTGTCTTGTCACTGCCACCCATCAGGGGGTCTCACTGATTTATAGGAGTTTCCTGGGAATTGTAATTTGTGTCTTGTCACTGCCACCCATCAGGTGGTCTCACTGATTTATAGGAGGTTCCTGGGAATTGTAATTTGTGTCTTGTCACTGCCACCCATCAGGGGGTCTCACTGACTTTTTCACTCACCATGTCAGAAAGACCAAAAAGAACAGGCAGACGCTCCCAGACACAGATAAGAAGGCAAGCAGCCTCTGTGTCGGAAGGCTGTGCTCCTGGTCGTCGTGGATGTGGTGAATCCTCTGCAGGGGCACGCTTGTCCTTATTATTATTATTCTTTATTTATAAAGCGCCAGCATATTCCGCAGCGCTGTACAATAAGCACAGTATAGACAGGGTTACAATACATTGCACAACATTTGACAAACAGTACAGGAGGAGATGAGGGCCCTATTCCCGTAGGAACTCACAATCTGGGAGGGTTGGGGTTGGAAACAGGAGGAGAGGACTGTAAGGTGAGAGTGATTGATGGTTGCGTCAGTGAGTTGGGTGGTAGGCTTCCCTAAATAGGAATGTTTTAAGGGAGCGTTTGAAGGAAGAGAAGTTAGGGGAAAGTCTGACAGTACGAGGGAGAGCGTTCCAGAGAGTGGGGGCTGCGCGTGAGAAATCCTGCAGTCTATCATGGGAAGAGGTGATGCGGGGTGAAGCTAGGCGCAGGTCACTGTTTGACCTTAGGGAGCGGGCTGGGGTGTATTTGGTGATTAGTGAGGACAGGTAGTGGGGAGCTGAGTTAGTGAGGCTTGTCCTTGTTTCTAACTGGTGCTGGCCATCTTAAGCAGCAGCAACATACAGAGGATTTGCAGGATTGGCTAACCAGGCCATCCTCATCCTCTGAGTCCTCTGCCAGCCAGGCTTGTAGTGGTTTCCAGTCCACCTCAGCTGCCAAAACATCTTATTCAGCCTCTATGTCCACAGCTACTCCTGCCGTAGCCTCACCATCATACACAGAGGAGTCAGCTGAATTGTTTGAATACAATGACAGTGACATGATGCTTGAGGATGCGCAGCAACTCCAGTGCTCTGATTCAAACTCTGAGGTTGAGGAAGGGAGTAAAATCAGCCTAGCGGGAGGGGGTGCCAGTGACACACAAAGAACTGGCACTCATGTTCCCCCAGCAGCTGCAGCATATTGCGAGGTAGGCTCCAGTGACAAGGAGATAGGGGGTGATGACAATGATGACTGTGGTGATGGGGTGATCACTGACTCCACCTGGGTGCCTGATCGAACAAAGGAGTCAAGGGAGGAGGAGGCACAACAAAAACGACTCAGAACATCCTCTATGACCAACCATAGCCAGTCCAAGGCATCAGAAGTCACAGCTGCTCAGGTGCAGAACACTGTTGTCTCAAAGCACATGTACAGGAAGTCTGCTCTCTGGGAGTTCTTTAAGAAATGTGCAGCAGACCGCACCATTGCTATTTGTAATCTATGTCAGATGAGGATCAAGAGTGGGAAAGACATCCCACGCTTGGGTACCACGTGCTTGAGGTGACATATGACCAACTGTGACGCATCCCGTTGGCACAACACTTTGCATAGGTCCTCCTCCTCATCTGTCTCTACCCTCACTATATGTCCTGCCATATCATTGCCTACAACCTCCACTGACAGGGATGATGCTACAGTAATAGGTGTACCAGGTCCTTCCTCAGAATGTGACAGCATCCCATCAGCTGAAGATTTACCCAGTCAGATTACATTGCCCCAGCTGCTGCAGCGTAAGAAAAAATATAGTCCAAACCATCCCCAAGCACAGCATCTAAATGCCAGCTTGGCAAAATTACTCGCATTACAGCTGCTGCCTTTCCAGCTGGTGGACTCTGCTTCCTTCCGTAAATTTGCTGAATGTGCTGTACCACAGTGGCAGGTTCCAAAATGCCATTACTTTTCACGGAAGGCCATTCCAGCACTATACCAGCACGTGGAAGACAATGTTGTGGAGTCATTGGGAAAGGCAGTCAGCAGCAAGGTGCACATGACTTTAGACACGTGGTCCAGCAAGCATGGACAGGGCCGTTACATTTCCTTCATGGCACACTGGGTAACTCTGATTGCAGCTGGGAGGGATCCAGGATGGGGCTCTGTGCTAGAGCTTGTTCATCCACCACGCCTCCAGAAAGCTGCTTGTAGAAACATAGAAACATAGAAAAATGTCAGCAGATAAGAACCTTTCGGCCCATCTAGTCTGCCCAATTACATGGATACTTTACCTGGATTTATCTTTGGTTTAGGATAGCCTTATGCCTATCCCATGCTTGCTTAAATTCAATTACTGTTTTGGCCTCTACCACTTCTACTGGAAGGCTGTTCCATGTATCCACCACCCTCTCAGTAAAATAATGCTTCCTGATGTTACTTTTAAACCTTTGCCCCTCTAATCTAAGACTATGTCCTCTTGTTTTGCTATTTTGTTTCCTTTTAAATATACTCCCTTCCTCTACCTTGTGGATTCCCTTTACGTATTTAAATGTTTCTATCATATCTCCTCTGTCTCGTCTTTTTTCCAAGCTGTACATGTTAAGATCATTAAGCCTTTCCTGGTAACTTTTCTCCTTCAAGCCGTACACCATTTTAGTAGCCCTTCTCTGAACTCTCTCTAAGATGTCTATATCCTTCTGGAGATACGGTCTCCAGTACTGCACACAGTACTCCAAGTGAGGTCTCACCAGTGCTCTGTACAGTGGCATGAGCACTTCCCTTTTCCTACTGCTAATACCTCTCCCTACACAACCAAGCATTCTGCTAGCATTTCCTGCTGCTCTATTACATTGACTACTTACCCTTAGATCCTCTGAAATAATGACCCCTAAATCCCTTTCCTCACATGTTGAGGTTAGGACTGTATCAAATATTCTATATTCAGCCCTTGGGTTTTTACGTCCCAGGTGCATTATGTCTGTCTGCTCCACCACCACCTGTCCCTCTTCCTCCTCCTCCTCCTTCTCTGGCGAAGTGGCAGTTACACCGACGCGTGGCAGGGGCTACGCAATGGTTCAAGCAAAAAGATGCCATACTGTGCTTGAGCTGGTTTGTTAAGGGGACAGGAGCCACACCGGGCCAGAAATTCTGTCAGCTCTGCAGGGGCAGGTGCAGAGATGGTTAACACCACGCCAGCTTCAGCTGGGAATAGTCGTCTGTGATAATGGCATCAACCTTCTCTCCGCCCTATGCCAGGGTAAGTTGACGCATGTACCATGCCTAGCACACGTCCTAAATCTGGTGGTACAGCGTTTCCTAACCAGGTACCCAGGGCTGGCAGAGCTTCTCAGCCAGGCCAGAAAAGTCTGCAGCCACTTCAGACGGTCATTCCCAGCAAGTGTTTGCCTGGCAGAAATTCAAAGACAATTCCACCTTCCCACAAACCGTCTGATCTGTGACATGCCCACCAAGTGGAACTCGACATTAGCAATGCAGCAGCATCTGCACAAGCAGCAGAGGGCCATCATTGAGTACCTGTGTTAGTATGGCACAAGGAGAGGTTCAGGTCATCTTGGTTCCCCCCCGCAGTGGCTGATGATCAAGGATGCATGCACTGTACTGTCACCATTTGAGGAGGCAATGAGGATGGTGAGCAGGGATAGTGCGTGCATCAGTGACACAATTCCTTTAGTGTTCCTGCTGGAGCGCACTCTGCGGGGAATTATAGATGTTGCACTAGAGGCAGAGCAGCGGGAGGAAGAGGAGGCCTTCCATAGCTCTCAAGGCCCCAGTCTTTACGCAGACAGCATTCCAGCGGGTCCTCAGATCAGACAGGAGGAGGAGGATGAGGATGAGGAATATTTAAGTAGTGGGGGCATTGAAGTTGGGGATTCCTCAAGGGAGGGTTTGGTATGCCCAGAAACCCAAGGACTAGTACATGGCTGGGAGGAGGAACTGCACGATGGGGTCATCCTCATTGACCATGAAAACTCAGAAGCTAATACCACCTCCAACCTACGCTGCATGGACTCCCTTATCCTGCAAAGCCTGCTAAAGGACCCAAGGATTCGTGCTATCAAGGAGAGGGATCATTACTGGTTGACAAGCCTTCTTGATCCACGATACAAGGGTAAAGTTGCAGAGCTCATCCTGCCCGCACAGAGGGAGCACAGGATGAAACAACTTGAGGATGCTCTAAAACGACACTTGTGTAACACCTTTCCAGGCACTGGTAGGTTACCAAGTGATGACACAGGTGCCCTAAGGCTGCGGATGATCAGAGGAAGAGCGGGGAAGGCCAGGGTCGCTTGACTGATTCCTTTTTTAAAAATTTTAGTCCGCACGCCCAGGGACGTCAAATGTAGGCACCCATTGCCAGCATCTTCACCATATTGTGCAGGACTACCTATGGGCAAGGGCAGACCTGGTTACCTTTCCAGCAGATGATCCACTGGCTTACTGGGTGTTGAGATTGGATCACTGGCAAGAATTTAGCCAATATGCTATGCAGCTACTTAGTTGCCCTTAATCCAGCGTGCTTTCTGAAAGGACGTTCAGTGCCGCTTTAGGTTTTGTCACAGACAAAAGAGTGCGTCTGTCCACCGACTCTGTAGACCGGCTGACATTTATAAAAATGAATCAGTCCTGGATCAGCAGCTATCAATCCCCTGATGCTGACGTAACTGAATAGATCGGGGATCTCTTCTGCATTCCCAAAACCTCCACCCCTGCACTCTTCCACAATACCTCAGAGGGGTTACGTTGTGAAGGCACTAGCTGGCACCAATGGCCTAATATTTGGGTGCACTGCCACTGACGCCTATACCAGATTCATATCATTTTAATATTGGACCGCAGGGTCCAACCCTGCACTCTTCCACAATACCACAGAGGGGTTACTTACAGTGCGAAGGCACTTGCTGCCACCAAAGGCACAATATTTGGGTGCACTGCCACTGACGCCTATACCAGATTCATATCATTTTAACCCTTTCACTGCTGAGGATTTGTGGAGAATGTCCTTAATGACTCCTAAGGAAAGATAAGGGTGGAGATAGGGGTTTGTTTGAACCCCGATATCTCCCAACTGTTTTCAGTTAGCAGGGTCATCTTTGTTATCCTTAGAGAGGCCAGAGCATGGCCTTTCCAATGATCATGTTTAAAGTAAAGAAAAAAAATAACAACAATAATAATAAAAAGAAGAAAAATTAGTTTTTTTTAAATGTGAAATGGCTCAGCAGTGAAGGGGTTAATATTGGACCACAGGGTCCAACCCTGCACTCTTCCACAATACCACAGAGGGGTTACGTGTGACAGCACTAAAGGCCCAATTTTAAAGCACCTATTGTTACTTTCATCCAAAGTCTGCATAAATTTCACCATAATTTAGCCAGAAAATCGCTAAACTTGTGATGCGTGTCCTAAAATGTCTCCTCTTTTCATACAGGCTGCCGCCCCAAGCAGTTGTTTATGAATAGATTAAAGGAAATCTGTTTACCATCATTTGAAATGGCATTTTTTTCTTTTTAAATGTTTCTATACATCCTACAAATCCGCCACTACACGGGCAGGTTATGGGGACCTCCTAGGCATGATATTTTAAGGATTTTTTTATTTATTTATTTATTATTATTTATAACTTTATTTCTTGGAAAACTCACTGTTCCTTTAACAATGATTTGTTTTTACTTTTTGTCCTTGTTTCCTCTCCCCCAGGGCACTACCCGGACCCCCATAAACCTTTTATGGCAAATATCTTGCATATATGCCCTCTTGGAGGGCAATCTAAAAATCGAACTTTCGAGTCCCATTGACTTGCATAGGGTTCGGTTCGTGTTCGCGTTCGAACTCGAACTTTTGAAATTGTTCGAGTTCGAATGCGAACCGAACACGGGGGTTTCGGCTCATCACTAGTCATGGAGAGCTAGCCGGGATTCCACCTCCTGGACCAATGTACAGATTACAGATGTGGTGGTCTGCTGGCATACCAGCTCTGCTGCCTTGTACCTCATGATGGTCTGCTGAGGCCCCATCTGAAGCCTTGCAAGCTAAAGCTTTTCACTTCAGGTATCCCAGAACATTTCCACTGCCTCCAACATTGTCAGCCGAAATAGGTCAAATCTTTGAGCCTTTTAAATGAGTTTGCCATAGGGCACAAGTCTGTCTCTCACCTCCTGCACAAACTCACAGATAGACGATATGCTTCTCATCTGTGGTTGTGCCATGTTGCTTTGCTGGTAGTCCTGCTGCAAACCGCATAGCTGGTGATGATGGTCAAGGCATTCTTGAAACATGTCGACCGCATCTATCAATGTCATCAATATAAGTTCAGTGGCATCAGGGCCGTCAAGATGTGCCCCATACAGCCCCAGCCAATCTTTCACCACCTTGATGAACTCTGTGATGATTTCACCGCTTTCCCGGTGCTCCTCCATTGCATTGGTGGTTTGCTCAGCTCCTCTGTGTCCTCTCTTGCTCCACTGCCGTTCTGCAATCTCCCACTGAAGATCGTGTCCTGGGCACCCACATGAGAACGGAAATCCCGCTGGTTGCCACCAGTGTAACAGAAACGCTCAGAGTTCCGTCCAAAATACAAGGACCAGAACCAGCCCGTTATTTGTCTGTCCCTGCTCTGTCCCAGAACCATGCCAGGAGACCCACAGTAACCTTCACACTACAGAGAGGTTCTCCAGTGAAGCCAAGACTCAACACACACGACCAGGGAAACTTGATCCTTGGTAAAAGCAGGGATGAATGGCTTTATTTTCCAGACAGTATGTTAAAACATTGCGCAATGTATGTTGGTTATCTGGGAGGCGTCTACAACAATAGCTCTCTGCTGTCTGAGCCCCCCCTCCTCCCAGTGATAAGATTATCTGTCCAACACAATCAATCCTAGGCGGAGGATACATTTAATCAAGCAAACAATTCTTGGAACTGGACTACAGAAATAAGCTTTAAAACAAATAACAAACAACATGGCAATGTCCAAATGCTCCATGGATAGTACTTTCCATTATCACCCATAGTCTGTGGGCATGAGGCTGGCACCGCTTCTCTCCAAAGGACACAAAGTCCATATGTAGTGCAGTCAATGCTGCAAGTACCCGCCGCCATCCAGTCTCTGACACCTGCAATTCAAGTCTCTCAGAAGGTGGTGGAGGCTTCCGCCACAATAGTGAATCAGAGCCATGCTGCAAACCCAACGAGCACAACCCTGGCTAACCAATGTTCCCCTGGTCTAACTGGATTAAATGTTTCCTAACAAGCCCATGTTTATTTTACAAATTCAACATTGTATTTATTAGGCATGTGTGAGCCAGAAAAAATTGGTTTGGTTAAAGGGTTTTCAGATGAGAGAAAACACAGGGACAAGAAGAGATGAGATCCATCTATGAATTTAACACCATACATGCCGATGGCCTCAGCATGGACTTCGAAATATGGCACTTTTTTAGGATAAACACTCTCACTCATTATTATAGTCACATTGTGTTTTTGGAAATTTTTTAGATCGTATATATTGTTACCCTATCACTGCTGAGGCATTTCACCGCTGTGTGCTGAGCTCATTTTTACCGCTTTTGCTCATGTTTAACCCTTTCCATGCGGCAGATGCGCTCAGCGCGTCCTGCCGCATGGCCGAGCGCATCCTCCCTTAGCAGCGGCGATCGGCCGGGATTCCAGCCGATCGCGGCAGCCCCCCGGTGCGGGTTAACATCATCG
Organism: Leptobrachium leishanense; assembly: GCA_009667805.1. NCBI lineage: Eukaryota > Metazoa > Chordata > Amphibia > Anura > Megophryidae > Leptobrachium > Leptobrachium leishanense. Next base: position 10,838,300 of record CM019065.1, read on the forward strand.
ATGTCAGCCCAGCCTCTGGGACCCCGGCGGGCACAATAGACATCATCGCGCCTGCGCGATGACGGCTATTTCAGGCACCCCCCGCCATTGCGGAGAAGGTGCTTGAAAGGGAGGGGGAGGTCCCTCGGACCTCTCCCCCTCCCCTTCCGTGCGGGCCAGCGAGTAAAGGCAGGCACCGCTTGGAAGGGCACAGCCTGCCCTTCCAAGCGGCAGCTGTCTTTAACCCATAGGGGGCGGATCGCAATATGGCGCTAACATGCGCCATATCGCGGTCCCCTCCCGGAGCTGGCCGACATCTTGGTTGTCGGCCAAGCTTCCGGGATATCACCCTAACGACTGGCGTCATCGTGCATAGCGTGATGGCGCCAGTCCCGCAATTAACCCCTTGCTGCCACCTATGGTGGAGATAGGGGGTTCATTGGAACCCCCTATCTCCCGATCCGTGACAGCTAGGGTTTAATGTTTGATATCATTGGAACGGCCAGAGCATGACCATGTACAGTTTAAAAATAAAAAAAATTAAAAATTAAAAAAAATTAAATCTTTTTTGTTTTCGTTTTATTTAATTAATGCAGCAATATTGTTTCCATTTCAATTATAATGTGAACAATGATGCTGCATTAACGATTTTTTCAATGGGGGCATTTGCCAAAAAACACATAATTTTCCCCCAAAAAAAAACGATTCCCCGTTTCTAATTTTTTTAACAAGCGCAACCCATAGAAAATATAACCGCAATTGCTTGCATGTTAAAATGTGAAAAAAAAACACTTTACACATTGTAAATTATTGAAAATTCTAATATTATTACATTTTATGTTATAATATACAGACAGGACATAACGTATACATATAATAATGATATATTATGAATCTGCCGAGTCTCCCGGAAAGAACGATATATAATATGTCTGGGTCATATAATAAAATGTGACTTCAAATCGCATTTAAACATGATGAGCGAAACCGGTAAAAATTAGCTCAGCACAGAGGTGTGAAAAGGCTCAGCAGTGAAAGGGTTAAATGTGATTTGAAGTCACATTTTATTATACAACCCAGACATATTATATATCATTCTTTCCAGCAGACTCTGCAGATTCATAATATATCGTTATTGTATGTATACGTCATGTCCTGCCTGTATATTAAAACAAAAAATGCAATAAAATTTGAATTTTTAATCATCTGCAGCGTGTAAAGTGGTTTTTTTCACATTTTATCATACGAGTTTTTGCGTCAATATTTTCTATGGGGTGTACTTGTTAAAAAAAATTGAAATTGGGGGGAAATTACATGATTTTTATCAAATGCACCCCAAAGAAAAAAATCATTAGTGCAGCATCATTGTTCACATTATAATTGAAATGTGAAAAATATTGCTGCATTAATAAAAACAACACAAAAAAAAACCACATTATTTTTTAATTATTTTTTTAATTATTTTTAATTTTTTTCTTTACGTTAAACATTGTCATGTTTGGTATCATTCGAAAGGCCATGCTCAGGAAACATGACCCCTCTTATTGCCACCATTTGGGAGATATGGTTGTTCAAAGGAACCCTTTATCTCCTCCAGGGGATTTCCTTGGGAAATCCCCAGGCAGCTAGGGGTTCCCCGGATAACTGACATCATCGTGCCATGCGCGATGACATCTGTTGCCAAGGGGGGTCCCGGAGGTGGAGTCGCTATCCAAGATGGCAGCCCCCACCGGATCTAGGCCGCGATCTGGTGCTTAATGGGACCAGATCGTTGTCCGGCATTTAAGGGGTTAAAGCCAGGCAATGCTTTGAAGGGCAGACAATTGGGAGGGAGAGGAATCCACCCCCTCTCCCTTCAGGTGATCTCCCGGCTTTTGCTGGGGGGCGCACCTTGAAATGGCATCATCGCGTCTGACGCAATGACGTAATTACGGCGGGAGGGTCTATAAAAGCGGCGTCTAACTTCAAGGAAGCCAGAACGCCGCGGGACCCGGACCAGAGAGGTGAGTATCCCTCTGGCTCCCCCGCCGAGCGGAAGACGTATGGGGAACTTCTTCCACATACAGCAGGGGTCATTGAGGATGTTCCCCACCCGTCCTCCACAGGGAAGGGGTTAAATACTTTTATTAACCCCTTCACTGCTGACGATGTGTGGGACACATCCTCAGTTACTCCCGCTAAATGCTGAGGTGTCCCACACGTCATCAGCTTTGCGGGACCCCGGCAAAGATACTCACCTTTCTGTCCAGGGTCCCACGGCGTTCTGACTTCAGTGTCCTTAGATGCTGAAGTTAAGACCCTCCCGACGTCAATGACGTCATCGCGCCATGTGCAATGATGTAATTTCCAGGCGACCCCCGGCAATGTCGGAAATCGCCTGGAAGGGAGGGGGGCGATAGTTTCAGATCCCTCTCCCTCCCGATCAGGAGGTCCCACAAAGAAAAGCCAGGCACCGCTTAAAAGGGGAGAGTCTCCCCTTAGACACTGGGTCGCACTTCAGCACGGAAGTGCGGTCTATCTCCGGTGGGGCCACCATAGTGGATGGCGGCTCCACCCCCGTGTCCCCCTCGCTGCCTGACGTCATTGCGCATAGCGTGATGACGTCAGATAGCCGGGGAACCCCTAGCTTTTCATTTGAACCCCAATATCTCCATAACCGTGGCTAATGGGTCATGGAGGGTGTCATTTGAAAGGCCTGAGCATGGCCTTTTGAATGATACCCAACATGACCAGGTATAAACTAAAAAAAAAAAAAAATAATAAAATAATAATAATAATAAAAAAATAATAATAAATAAATAAAAAAACATGTTTTTTTTGTGTGTTATTTTTATTAATGCAGCAATATTGTTCACATTTCAATTATAATGTGAACAATGATGCTGCACTATTGATTTTTTTCTATGGGGTGGGTTTGCTAAAAATCACGTAATTCCCCCCAAAAAATTTAACAAGTCCCCATTTCAAATTTTTGTACAAGCGCACCCCATAGAAAATATAACCGCAAATGTTCATGTGATAAAAGGTGAAAAAAACACTTTACACACTGCAGATGATTAAAAATTCAAATTTTATTGCATTTTTTGTTATAATATTCAGACAGGACATGACGTATACATATAATAATGATATATTATGAATCTGCTGAGTCTGCTGGAAAGAATGATATATAATATGTCTGGGTCGTATAATAAAATGTGGCTTCAAATCGCGGTTAAACATGATGAGCGAAAACCGGTAAAAATGAGCTCAGCACACAGCAGTGAAATGCCTCAGCAGTGAAAGGGTTAATGTTTTCTAATAAATTTATAATTTAATTAAGGAATTTGTATATATGCCTTTTAAATAATATTTTTTTTGTATCAACTTTATTTAAATAGAGTCAGGCAATACAGTAAAAAAAACACAGTGGTTAAGCAATGGCGGCAGCGACAGCAGCTGTCACCACATATCCAAAAGGCAACACGACAGAATGAAAACCTTTGAGTTACTCAATGACGGAACTCAGGAACTCTTGTAAAGCAGTCGTTTGAGATGAGGGTAGCAGAGGAGGACTCAACAAAGAGCGAGACAAAAACCAACCAGTGTGCCCAAAATCGATTCAAAGCTTAGAGAGAATAGGGTCCGGTAAGCAGGCCATGAAATCATGCCAAGTATTAAAAAATTTCTGGATCCCGCTCTCTCTATCCAAATTAGGCTAGGGTCAGACGAACGCATTTTTATGTTGTCTGTGAAAAAGTGCGTTCGAACGAATGGACGCATTTTTTCACAGAATACGTGATAGTGGTCATACGATGCGCATTTTCGTCCGTGATTTTGTACGGATCATCAATAAAACTCTTTTTGTGTCTGGACGTTATGTTGGCCGGACATTAGCAGCGTCTGACGTCTCCTAATCACACACACACGCCGCTAGCGGACGCAGCGCACTCTGTACGTCAGTACCTGCGGTTTCACGTTCTCGAAAAATGCGTTCATTTTCCACTTGCGTTGCGCAGCCGGACTTTTGTGCGACCGTACTTTGTATATTGGCCGTCATTGCCCGGCATCTGCTGCTAGTGCGGCCGTGATTAAGTGCGGCTGCACGCGCGTTCGCACTGCCTCAGTCTGACCCTAGCCTTAGCCTGCACCCAGTCATGGTGGAATATAGCATAGAGACGGGAGTAAAACATACCAAAAGTAGGCGGTGAGGGGGAAATCCACTGTCCCAAAATAGCCTTCTTTGCCACGGCCGAGAGGAGACCCAGGATTAAATAACATTTTAAGTATTTTTTAAATATTTAAAAAAATGTTTTAGTCTATTTCCAAAAATGAAACAAGATACATACTATTTTACAAAGAGACAGATAGGATTACTATCTTGAACAGTTGCTGACAGTTCTCATCCTCGCCTTGCCAAAAACTCTCTACCTATTTCTCCATATCTTTGAGTATTGAGATACAATAGTGATCAGCATTTAAGAACCCAACAGGTTCATGAGAAAAACGAGATTTATAGACAGAGGATACAAAAAATCCTGTCTAGACACAGCTGTGAAGAAGGCGCTTCATCGCTTTAACCATCCACAATGTCCTCCATCTCCTCGACCAACCAGAATCTTTCTTCCGGTTCCATATAGTACGCATGGAGAAAAAGCTTACAATCTAAGAGTAGAGGGCTGACACACTAGGTGAGGGTGAATAGAGTACAAGAAGTAAGGGGTGCATGTTGGCAGTGTGGGAAGAAGGAACAAGAGATGAACAATGGGAGATCATGGATTGAGCCAATAGGCTTCCCTAAAGTAATGGATTTTCAACTATGTCTTGAAGGACTGGGGAGAGTCTGATGTTGCGGGGGATGGAGTTCCATAGAAAGGGGGCTGCTTGAGAGAAGTCCTGAAGGCGGGAGTTGGGGGTCCGGGGACGAGAAGCATAACATCAGATCATTGACAGAGTGGAGTGGTCAGGACGGGATGTACCTGCTAATAAGGGAGGAGATGTAGGCAGAGGAGCGGTTATGGAGATCTTTGTATGTGAGCACCATTATTTTGAATTTGGATTTTGAAGGAAACAGGGAGCCAGTGTAGAGATTGACAATGGGGTGAGTGTAACGGGTGGTATGGTGCTCACCCCAGGTCAGCGTAGTTTGGATCCTTATGGACAGATTTCTATGATACAGGGTTTCAAAGCAGTAAAGACTGTAATACATATAATCCTAAACCAGGGAGGTAATACCAAATCCTGAATACCACTCAGCGCCAAATGGTTTCATGACCAAGAGGTCGCTGAGCGAAAGCACATTAACTATCTGTAAACAAATACAATGACTTAAGACATGAGCATAACGTGATATAAGAATAGCGTGGTTATAGATATATTTCAGATAGCTGATATCAATGGTCGTGGTACATGAAGCACATATATCAGAGACAACACCCTTATATTTGTTCTCAACCATACAGAGTAGGAACTCACTGTGTTTAGCAGCTGCCTCTGTACCACCAACCCCTCCACTATTTTCATCTCTCACTCTCGTATAAGACATTCCCATATGGGGAAGTCTGCCACCCAACTCACTAATACACATCACTGACCCAACCAGTCCATCACTCTCACATTGCAGTCCTCTTCTCTTGTTTCCACCCCAAACCTTCTAGGTTGTGAGTTCCCACGGGAATAGGGCCCTCGTTTCCTCATGTATCAGTTTATCAAATGTTGTTCAATGTATTGTAACCCTGTCTGTATCATACCCATTGTTCAGCGCTGCGGAATATGATGGCGCTTTATAAATAAAGTATAATAATAAGAGCAGGCCTACAATCAGAGATTGTGATTCTGTGCTGCGACTTGGTTTTACAGATTACTTGAAAGATAGTTATATTCAGCAACCTTCAGGGCAGGACTATGATCATAGATTGTGCGATTTGCTTTGCAATCAGACCAGACGCTACACAAGCAACTAGAACTTTTGGTTAAAGCTGCATTCAGAAGGGACATACAACACATAAATGGAGCACTGACTAGGTCTCTCGAACTGGCGGGCAGACATATAATCGGACGCCTTGCGATTAGGACTCACACCTGATTGATTAGTCAACAGAGACCTTGGGTGAGAGATAGGTTTCCAAACTGGCGGGCAGACATCCAAACAGAAAACATGCGGTTAAACATAAACATGAATACTGAATACCGCACAGACAGAACACAAAGGGAATAAGCAAGAGAATCGTCAATCAGAAAAGCCGGGTCAAAGCGTATACAGGGTCCTCGTACAAGCAGGTTGGCAACTAGGAAATCAAACCGCAAATAATACTAGACAGCAGGCGATGCGGGAACTATATATTAGATATTTTACCTTCGATGCGGGAACTTTACTCCATGTCAGGGCGACGAGCATATCCTCCCGCCCTGCTTTAAAGGCCAGTGGCTCCTTGTCATTATGTCAAGTCCTGCCCCCTCAGAAGCCGATATGCCAGCTCTTACTACTGGCACCCAGCCAGCCAGCGATGCCGCCGGGCGCCTTGACCCCGCAGGAAGCGCCGCGGGGGCCAAAGACGTTACAGTGAGGTGTGAGATATGAGGGATGTGAGGTGTATGAGTCAGGCACAGGCATTCACAGCAGACTGCAGAGGGAGACTCTGTTATCTTTTAAGGCCAGAGAGAAGGAGGTTACAGTAGTCCAGACGGGAGATAATAAGAGCTTGGATGAGCATTTTAATAGAGTCCTGATTAAGAAAGGGATAGATGCATGCAATGTTTTTTAGTTGGAAGTAGCAGGATTTGGTCAATGACTGAATGTGAGGAGTAAAGGATAGATTGGAATCCAAGAGGACCCCAAGGCAGCGAGCCTGAGAGGTAGAAGTAATGGTGGCACCATTCACCTGAAGGGAAATGGGTAGTAAAATGGAGGATTTAGAGGAAGGGAAGATGAGAAGTCCAATTTTAGAGAGGTTGAGCATGAGGAAATGGGAAGTCATCCAATCAGAGACAACCAAGAGGCAGGCTGTAACACGATCCAACACAGGAGGAGAGAGATCAGGGGAGGAAAGGTAGATTTGGGTGTCATCAGCATAGAGATGAAATTGGAGTCCATGGGAAGAAATAAGGTTGCCCAGAGAGGCAGTATAGATTGAGAAGAGTAGGGGACCCAGAACAGAGCCTTCAGGCACCCCAACCATGAGAGGAAGCTGTCATGAAGAGACACCAGCAAAGGAGACACTGAAGAAGTGAAAAGAGAGGTAGGAAGAGAACCAGGAGAGAGCAGTGTCACTAAGGCAAAGCTGACACAGAGTGAGGAGCAGGAGAGAGTGGTCAACAGTGTTGAATGCAGCAGAAAGGTTGAGAAGGATAAGCAGGGAGAAGTGACCTTTGGTTTTAGCAGCAACTAAATCATTAGTCATCTTGGACAGAGCAGTCTCAGTGGAATACTGGGAACGAAAGCCGGACTGGTGCGGGTCAAATAGAGAGTTAGCGGCAAGAAAACTGGTGAGCTGGTTATAGGTCAGGCATTCTAAGATTTTGGGGGCAAAGGGAAGTAAAGAGATGGGACGGTAGTTTGAATGGGAGATGGGAGCAAGAGATGGCTTCTTTAGAATGGGGGTGATCAAAGCACGTTGAATGCAGAGGGGAAGACTCCAGAGGAGAGGTTGAAAATATGAGTAAAAGCAGGGGCAATGACTGGTAGAACAGACCGAATAAGGTGTGAGGGGATGGGGTCAAGCAGACAGGTGGTCAGACAGGAGGACATGAGGACCTTTGATACATCCTTCTCAGAGGCCAGAGAAAGGTTAGGCATAATAGAAGAAGAGGGGGCAGGGAGTGAGGGGGTCAATGTTGATGAATGGCTAATTGAGGTGGACAGTGAGGTCTAGTCTAAGTTTAGTAATCTTATCGGTGAAATAGTCAGCAAAGCTGACAGCAGTGAGGTCTGTGGACGGTTGAATGGAAGTGGGGCACATCAACAGATTGAAAGTGTTAAACAGACATCTGGAATGATGAAAAAAGGATGAGATAAGGGACAAGAAATAAGATTGTTTTGCGATTGATAGAGCGAAACTGTAGGACCGGAGCATGAATTTGTAGTGCAGGAAATCAACCGAAGTGCGAGACTTCCTCCAGCCACGTTCAGCTGACCTGGAACATTGGAAAATATAGTGTATTTACTGAGCCATGGTTGGTGGTTAGGTCTGCGTGTGGGACGGAGAAAGGTAGGAGCGAGTTTGTCAAGTGATGTGGAGAGGGCGGAGTTGAAGGTATCAGTGGTTTTGTCTGTGCAGTTGGATTTTGAGATCGGAAGGGGAAGAGGATGGATAGCGGTAGAGAGTAGTTTAGGATTCAGGGCACCTAGGTAGAAGAGGAGTGGGGGTAGAAGCAGGATTTTGGGTTGGCAGCAGGAGAAGATTCCAGGAGAGGAGGAGGTGATCGGAAAGGGGGAGAGGTGTGTTGAAAAAGTTAGCTATAGTACAGAGGCTGGAGAAAATAATATCCAGGGTGTTGCCAGCTTGGTGGGTAGGAGAGTTGGACCGCTGTGTGAGGCCCGAGGAGGAGGTGATAGAGGGTAGTGTGGAGGTGAGGGGGTTGGAGGGAGAGTCAATGGGAAAATCTCCATGGATGAGAGATGGGATGTGGGAGGAGAGAAAGTGCCCTCACTAATGCCATGCTAAGAAATGTTCCAGAAAGGATACAAGAGAACCAGGGGGGCTGTCAATACTGCAATACGTAGGGGTGTGGGTTGGAGAGAGTAGAAATTCCACTCTCTTACCCCAGTGGTCCCCAGATCTTGGTGTGTAAGACAGTTGGAGACCACCGTAGGATAGGGAGGCAGGGTAGCCGGGTGTCAAAAGGGGAGAGCCAGGTTTCTGTGAGAGCTAGGAGATGGCGGGAACGAGAGATGAAAGGTTGTGAATGAAGGAAGATTTGGTGAGGCCGCAAGCCATGCGGGCATTCCAGAGGGCACAGTGTAGTGGGAGAGCAGTGGAGGGAAGGCAGGGAATGTGGATAAGATTAGCAGGATTTCAAGTAGCAGATGGTGAAGTGAAGATAGGGCTGGGGTTAGGAGAGACATTAACGGCAAGCAGGAGTAAAATTAGAATAAGAGGGGGTGAGAGTGTGAGTTCAGTGAGTGTGATGGCGACCGAGACCTGAGGGTGTTAGAATAAGGATTGAGAAGCGAATACAGGATTTGTGTTGAGAGAAGAGGTGAAGGAAGGTGTGAGGGATAAATAAGAGATTGTGAGGAGGTGTAGCTATATTAAAGGAAAGATCAAGCTTAGGGAAAATGCAGGAGAGAGAACAGAGTAGTAATATGGGGAGGAACATAGTGGAAGTTTATGGGTGGAAGAGAATAAGGGTGGAAGAGGAGAGGAAGCAAGGAGTGAATGAGGGAGTTGAGTGTTGCTATGTAAGATGGAGTAAGATAAAGTTGATAGAGTGGAGTGGGGGGAGGGTAAGGTGGGAACAAAGTCCAGGAAAATCAGGGAGAGGTGCTCGCCTGTGTCTGCAGGTGGAGATGAAAAAGGAGGTTGCTGAGGGGAGAGAAAGATCACTTAGGATCAAAACAGGGTTAGAGTGCCATAAAAACCTGAAAGTCAGTGATGCAAGACAGGGTGATAGGAATATATAGTTTGTGGGAGCTCACAAGATGAAGATAGGAAGAGAAAGAGCTTGGCAACAGTTGGAAGTAATACAAAGTAGCAAATGTGTCTACAAGCACAGAAATGGAATGCATTAGAGATGAAATGACTCAGCAGTGAAGGGGTTAAAAAGGAAAAACTTGTATAAAATTGGGTATTTCTAATTTCAGGACAACATTTCTAAACTATTTAGCTAGGGACTAGATTTTGGGGATTAAAGTTTGAAAAAGTTTTTTTTTTCATTTTTTCATCATGTTTCATAATTAATTTTATAGTAAATAATACGATATGATGGAAATAATGTTATCTTTAGAAATTCTATTCAATGGTGAGAAAAACCGTATATAATATGTGTGGGTTCCATAAATGAGTAAGAAGAAAATTAGACCAAAACATAAACAGCGCAGAAATGTAAAAACAGCAGCAGGCACTTTCGGACAGATAATGGTAAAATTCCTTGGTCACTATGGGGGTTAAATGATTGTGTCAGTGTATATATTTATCAGTGAGTGTTTTCACAGACAGTAAGTGTTAAGAAATGATTTTGTTTATCAGTAAAAGTCCTCATTATGACATTTCTCTCTGGATTATCCGCGGCACCAAGAGATCTCCCTGTACTAACTCTGGGGTTTTACTGAGAGAATAAATTGACCATAATAACCAGCTCACATCCACATACACAGAGGCTGCTGCACGTGAGTCTGACACACAAGCGTCTATCTGTCTGTATCTATCTATCTACATCTCTATGTATCTTCCTCTATTTGTATCTATTTGTATCTATATATCTCTATCTATCTCTATCTACCTGCATCTATCTGCATCTATCTATATCTATTTGTATCTATCTGTATTTATCGTTCTGTCTGTATTTCAGAGAGACATTGTCCATGTGATGTATGAGTTTATTAATGTTTATTTTTTATAGATAGAATTATAATTAATTTATCAGACATTGAGTTTCTCTATTCAGAGTTTTTACACAATGTATCAATGAATGTGGGGGATCATTTAATTATGGGCACAATGTGTGTCTCTCATTCAGATACTGTATGTTAAAAGAGCTTTGTCTGGAGTTTTTGTAAAATGAATCCATTTCCATTTTAAGGATTCTGTAATCAGCTGAAGATGTCGCATTATTATACAGCATTTTATTTGTTAAATGACTGACCGTAAGCAGAGCAGAAATATTAAAAAAAAACTAAGAAAAGTGCCCCAGCGTCCTCATTCATCACGACAGAAGTGAATTTATTGGACAATCACAAACAAACAAACAAAAAGAAGCAGAACAACATTTCAAGCCATTTCAGATTCCAAACACATTTAATGTCATTTTTTTCAGATCCAGGTGACCTGACAGTAGGCTTGTGCACCGATTTTTTGTTCGGTTTGATTCGATTCGAATTTTCGGATTTTCAAACTTTTCGATTCGGCTCGTTTCGACCGATTTCTGTTTCAATTCGGTTCGGCTCGACTCGTTTTTCGGGTACATTTGTTTTTCGGAATTTCGACCATTTTTCGTATTTTCGTGTCACTTAGCTCGTTTTTGTATCGACTTTTCGTATTTTCGGAAATTTACGTTTTTCGGAAGTGTAAATGGTTTCGGAATTTCGGCCATTTTTCGTATTTTCGTGACACTTAGCTCGTTTTTTGTATCGACTTTTCGTATTTTCGAAAATTTTCGTTTTTCGGAACGTCTGTTCTCCTCGTTTCAAAACAATAAATTTCGATTTGACACATTTCAAGTACATTCGAAAATATCGAAAATATTTCGTTTCGGCTCGGAAAACTTTTCGGATCTGCCATTTTCGGATCTAGACATTTTCGGAAAATCGGCCGCATCCGATAACACGAATCGGGAAATTTCGTGAAAATTCCGAAATTCCGAAACCCGAAACGCACATCCCTACCTGACAGGGATGAAGAGGTCACCAGAGCAGTAGCAAAGATTCTGCACAGGAAAACTCTGATTCCTGAGAAGGACTGAATGATTCTTTTTTTTATTTACGCTGTGTATGTGATGTAAGAAAACATAACATTGGAAAATGTATAAAATGTACAAATGCAACTTAAACAAAATGTTGTCCAGAACTTTTATTATTATTGTTATTTTTATTATTATACTTTATTTATAAAGCTCCATCATATTCTGCAGCGCTGCACAACCCCTACAAGAATGGCACTGCTACAATACATTGAGGAAAGACAAAAACTGACAGATACAGGAGGAATTACGAGCCCTGTTACCATGGTAACCTGCAATCTAGATCTTTATTAATTACTTGCAAAATTCCGATAACTATTGTTTTTGGGCGAGCGATAAAGTGACCCGCAGACACCAGATACATTAAAACATAAATATTTATTGATATTTGATTAAAATCTAATGAAATCAATTAAATTGTTGCAGCTTTTCACGTTTCCAATAACTGAGTAACAGGTGTGAGTCCAAGATGCAGGAATGACAGCTCTGAAGACTTATGGGAATAGATCCAGGTAATTTATTGAAGAAACAATGAATACACAAATGGGCAAAAGGCAGATGGACGGCACAGGAACTGCAGTAGGACGACAGGCAGATAAACGGGACACGAACTGGAGTAGAGTGAAAGGCATACGGACAGGGAAAGAACTCAAGTAGGGCAACAGGCAGATGGACGGGACACGAACTGGAGCAGGGCGAAAGGCAGATGGACAGAACAGGAACTAGAGTATGGCAACAGGTAGATGGACATGACAGGAACTGGAGTAGGGCAACAGGCAGATGGACGGGACAGGATTGACGTAGGACGATAGGCAGATGGACAGGACGTGAACTTAAGTAGTGCAAAAGGCATACGGACGGGCAGGAACTGGAGTAGGGCAACAGGCAGTCAGACAGGGCAGTAACTGGAGTAGAACTACAGGCAGATGGATGGGAAACAAACTGGTGTAGGGCGAAAGGCAGGCGGACGGGGCAGGAACTGGAGTAGGGTGACAGGCAGATGGATGGGACAGGAACTGGAGTATTGCAACAGGCAGATGGATGGGACAGGAGCTGGAGTCTATGGAGGCAGGAGACAAATAGATAAAGCAGTCCTTGGATTCAGGAGGCAACTGGATACAGCAGACTTGAAGTTAGAAGATAGAGGATACTGAAGACATGAAGGTTGCAGACAATTGACTATAATCACATCGCACAAGGCCAGGAAGCAGGCCACTCTAACAGGTAGACTCCTGATTCAATGCAAAGGCATTTGCTTACTGTTGCACCGCCCTAATATAGGGAGGACCAGAATCCTCTTCAGGGCCGGAGTGGTTTCGCCTGTGGATCCAAAACATGAGAAAAACACCTTAGATGGAACTCAGGGCATGGTTCCCACACACAGGGCTAGGAAAGGAAACATCAGGACCAGATGACCATCCCAGTGGTGGCAGCTGGGAGTCAGGGCCAATTTCCTGACACAACTTGAGCTTTGTAAATGTTCCATAAATTAAACATATTCTTTTCATTATATTTTAATCCTATATCAATAAAGATTAATCAATTTAAAGTATTTGAATCACATGATCATTTTCTGTGGATTTATGATCTTGGGATGTGACGTTGCCCTAACATCTGTTGTTAACGCTTGCTTTGCCATTGCCCTAATTACATTAATTTCAAACTATTGTTTTATGGCTCAAAAATTAATATTTAGTTTAAATTATGGATCAACAGAAACAAATGTCCTGCTCTGTGTCCGTCTGTGCAGCAAGAATGGGAATTATTGTTATTATTATTAATAATAAATGCTTTATATTTCCCAAAATGTTACAGACAAAAATCATTCTCAAAGTGTTCAAATTCATTCATGTGAAAATAAAATAATGAGAATGAATTTTTTTGAATAATATATGGAGCGGTGACTAAAATAGTTAAACAACCTGACACTGCAACAATAACTATACACTGCTGTCTGATATCAATAAGAGGAAATAATCAATGAATCCCATTACCAATATCCATCCTTTAATCCTCTCACCCAGGTAATGAATGCAATGAACCAGACCAGCGTCACAAAGTTTCTTCTCCTCGGATTTCAGACTTTTCAGAGTGTCAGGATAATACTTTTACTTTGTTTTCTTGTTTTTCTCTTTGGAACAATCTGTGGGAATCTTCTGATCATCTGGCTGGTGGCCTCCAACCGCAGTCTGCAGTCTCCCATGTACTTCTTCCTGACACAGCTGTCACTTTCTGATTTACTTCTGACCACAGACATTGTCCCGAACGCACTTTATATTATATGGAATGAAGGGGGCGCCGTGTCTTTTACAGGTTGTATGACACAGGTTTATTTTTTTGCTTCCTCTGAATCTTTTGAGTGTTTGATTCTGACTATAATGTCTTATGACAGATATCTGGCCATCTGTAACCCTCTGAGATACAATACGACAATGAACTCTGTGCTGTGCATCACATTGATTAGTATTTCTTGGTTTTTAAGCTTTTTTGCAGCATTAATTGACACTATGTCCATTGCTCAATTTGACTTTTGTGGTCCAAATGTCATTGACCATTTTTTCTGTGATCTTCTTCCACTGAAGGAGCTTTCTTGCTCAGGCACACATTTCTTTGAAATACAAGTTTTACTCTTAAGTGTCCCTATTGCTCTTTCCCCACTTGTTATTATCACAGTTTCCTATATGTGTATTGTCCAGGCTGTCCTTAAAATCTCCACTAAAACCGGGCGAGGGAAAGCCTTCTCCACCTGCAGCTCCCACCTGGCCGTGGTTTCTATTTTCTATGGGACACTGATTGGAAGTTACACAATTCCATCTGAAGGAAAATCATTGACTGTCAGTAAAGCTGTGTCCTTGTTGTACACTGTGTTCACTCCTATGATTAACCCCATCATTTACAGCCTGAAGAATAAAGACATTAAAGATGCCGTGAAGAAAATATTCTGTAACATAAATGAAAATAATTAAAGTAAATATCAGGAGTTGCAGAATATATTGTATCTTCATTTCTCAGGGTAAAATACAACATAAACAATATTTGTGAAGGCGAATAAGAATATATTGTGTGTTTTATGTTTATCCTGATCATCGCAATATACAGACAGCATCCTAATAACACACAGCGTCAGGATTTCCACCTGTCTCCAGCTGTCAGCAGCTTTGTTACTGGATCATGGAATAAGAAATGGTTATAGGATTCGCTGCCTGTGATCAAGTCGATATCTTGCTGTGAGCTGTAATTACTCATTTGAGATCCATTATATGATGTCATAGGATAGTTTACTAAAATCTCTTGATAAAGTCACCGTTATATACAAGGCGAAATGCGTCGAGCTTTATGTTTCTGCTTTCCCAGCCGGAGTCAATTGGCGATTCAAGGACACCAAAACCGGAAGGTCAGGCTTTTTTGTTGCTACCTCCTGAGGATGAGGTGACTCAGGGTTATCGCCCGATGCTCTGTAGTGATCTCTGTTTGGTTAATATCTGCTGAATTGCACTTAGATTTCCCATGTCGTGCCACTTGTTTTGTGAGTGGTTCCCTTTTGTATTAACTATTAAACCAAATATTTTTGGTTTTACGAGATGGTTTGCTCTGTATTCTGTATTTTCTAGGAGCCTCTATTTGTGTCTCCAATTCCACTGTGACCCAAAGAGCTGTGCCTTTCAACAATGGTCTGCATTACATAGGACCATCAGCTACAACCATACATCTTTGGTGTGTCTATGGTCTGTATGTGCTCACTCTTGTTTTGTTTCCTAAAATATTGTAATTATTGAGCTTGATGATTGTCCAATCTAGTAAAATGTGCAGAAAATGTCTAGAAACAGCATTAAACAGCTACAGTATGAATGTTGATAAATATGACTGGAATATAATAGTGAATCAGAGCCGTGTCGCTGCCAACCCCACACAACCCTGGCTAACAGAGGTTCTCCTGGTCTAACTGGATGAAATGTTTCCTACCGAGTTCATTTTTATTTTACAAATTCAACAATGAGTTTATTAGGCATGTGCAAGCCAAAAAATAATGCTTTGATTCGGGTTTCTCTGGACGAAACGCTGGGGCAAGAACAGTTAAGATTCATCTATGAATTTAACACCATACATCCAGACGGCCTCAACATGGACTTCAAAATATGCCATTTTTTAGGATAAACGCTCTCATTCATTCGCTCTTTTACATACTAGAGAAGTCCAGCCCTATAAATAGACGAGATGGAGTTTGCATTATATTTAATGTTTTCCCCTTTCTTTCATTATAGTCCCTTGTGTTTTGGGGAATTTTTTAGAACGTATATTTTAAATACATTTATTAATATTTTCTAATAAGTTTATATTTGAATTAAGGAATTTGTATATATGCATCTATATAATAAAACCGTTTTAAAGTCCGTCGCCGTCAACTTACTTGCACATTGCGCATGTCTGAAGAGGAATCTGCCGGCCGGCCTGCGTGAGGGTAGGAAATCCTGTCCGTTGGTAGGAAGGCTGTGTGAGGAGGAAGCTCAGAGCGAAAGGGCCGGCCCACAGCCAATAGATGCAGTGTGTGCAGCTAACTCCTCCCCCTGACTCGGCACTTCCTCCTCTCTGTGTCCCTCTCCATGTAAGTCTCTCTCCTCAATGCGCAGCTCCCACCCCCTGCAAACACACACACTCCATCTCCTGCAACCCCTCCACACACCACCTCCTGTAAACCCCACACCATCTCTGCAAAACCCCCACACACCATCTCCTGCAAACCCCCCACACTACCTCCTGCAAACCCCCCACACTACCTCCTGCAAACCTCCCTACACCACCTCCTGAAAACCCCCAACACCACCTCCTGCAAGCCTCCTCACACCACCTCCTGCAAACCTCCCCATCACCTCCTGCAATCCTCCCCACAGCACCTCCTGCAAAACTCCCCACACACCTCCTGCAAATCTCCCTACACCACCTCCTGAAAACCCCAACACCACCTCCTGCAAGCCTCCTCACACCACCTCCTGCAAACCTCCCCATCACCTCCTGCAATCCTCCCCACACCACCTCCTGCAAACCTCCCTACACCACCTCCTGAAAACCCCCTAACACCACCTCCTGCAAGCCTCCTCACACCACCTCCTGCAACCCCCACACACCATCTCCTGCAACCCCCCACACCACCTGCAAACCCCTACACCACCTGCAAACCCCCACACACCATCTACTGCAAACCCCCGCACACCACCTCCTGCAAACCTCCCTACACCACCTCCTGAAAAAACCCCAACACCACCTCCTGCAAGCCTCCTCACACCACCTCCTGCAAACCTCCCCATCACCTCCTGCAATCCTCCCCACACCACCTCCTACAAACCTCCCCACACCACCTCCTGCAAACCTGCCACACCACCTGCTGCAAACCCGCCACACCGCCTGCTGCAAACCTCCCCATACCACCTCATGCAAACCTCCCCACAAACCACCTTCTGCAACCACCACCACGCCATATAATGCAAACCTCCCCACGCCATATCCTGCAAACCCACACCATCTCCTGCAAACCCCCCACGCACAACCTCCTGCAACCCCCCACACATGCACATGCAACCCCCCACACACACACATGCACCTCCTGTAACCCCCACATACACACACTTCCTGCAACCCCCATCCACACTTCCTGCAACCCCCACCCACACGCACTTCCTGCAAACCCCCCCCACACAACCTGCAAATCCCCCACACACGCACCTCATGGAACCCCCCACACACGCACCTCCTGCCCTCACACATGCACATGCAAACCCCCACACACACACTCGCACCTCCTGTAACCCCCACATACACGCACCTCCTGGAACCCCCACACCCGCACTTCCTGCAGCCCCCACACGTACTTCCTGCAATCCCCCACACACACCTCCTGCAACCCCCCACACATGCACCTCCTGCAACCCCCACACACGCACCTCCTGCAAACCCCCCCACACGCACCTCCTGCAAACCCCCACACACACCTCCTGCAACTCCCCACACACGCACCTCCTGCAACCCCCCACACGCTCCTTCTGCAACCCCCCACACATGCACCTCCTACCCACGCACACGCAACCCCCCACACACAAACACACATGCCACCTCCTGGAACCCTCCCACGCACACGCACCTCCTGGCACACGCACACGCACCTCCTGCAAACCCCCACACACGCACCTCCTGCAACCCCCCACACACACACATCTCCTGCAACCCCCCCCCACACACCTCCTGCAACTCCCCACACACGCACCTCCTGCAACCCCCACACACGCACCTCCTGCAACCCCCACACACGCACCTCCTGCAACCCCACCACGCACCTCCTGCAACCCCCACAAACTCACCTCCTGCAACCCCCCACACACGCACCTCTTGCAACCCCCACACACGCACCTCCTGCAACCCCACCACGCACCTCCTGCAACACCCCACAAACTCACCTCCTGCAACCCCCCACACACGCACCTCCTGCAACCCCCCACACACCATCACCTCCTGCAATCCCACGCATACCCTGCAACCCCCACGCACATGCACCTCCTGCAACCCCACCGCACACACACCACCTGCAAACCCCCCATACATACCTCCTGCAACACTCCTCACACACACCACCTGCAAACCCCCCATACACACCTCCTGCAACACCTCACACACACATCACCTTCTGCACCCCCACTGCCCCCGTTAGCACCTTCTGCTCCTCCCTCCGGGCAGGCTTAACACCTAGTTTTTAATAATATTTTTTAAGGAATATTTTAAAATATTTTGAAATATTTTTTAATAATATTTCTCAAAATGACATACGATAATTTTCTGTAACATAATTATTTTAAAAGCGCTGCTTCTATCGCTTTCAGATAGGTAATAGACATGTGCGTTTCGTTTCGTTATGAATCGAAATTCGTACCAATTTCCTAAAATTCGTAGATTCTGACGCATCCGAAATATGAATTGCTGTGCTTCCGAATGGATCCAAAATACGAAATTTTGTTTTGGATCCGAATCGTAATTTCATTACAATGGAAAAGTGACAGTTTTACCAATCAGAGGTTTTCTTCTGCTGCTGAGGGAGGGTTGGGAAAATTACCTTTTTTAATATGAGAGTGGGAGACTGGTAGTGGATGGGAGATTCAGAATCGGATGAAATGAGAATGTTTGTTAATATCGTTTTATTATCATAATAATTACGATTATTCGTTATGATGAAATTAAATTACCTTTTTTAATATTTGAAATGGGAGCCACCAGTAGGGTCCACAGGTACGATTTGAACATGAGTACGAATTGAATGAACATTGTTAATTCGAGTGTTGTGGGAACCCCTCATAATGAGCACAGCAGGTGTACAAACCCTGGAGGAACTCGGCACTGCACAGGAATGGTGGGAACCCCTCATAGTGAGCACAGCAGAAGTACATACCCAGGAGGAACTCAGCACAGCACAGGAATGGTGGGAACCCCTCATAATGAGCACAGCCAAAGTTCAGACCCAGGAAGTCAGCACAGCACAGTGCAGGGATGGTGGGAACCCCTCATAATGAGCACAGCAGAAGTACAGACCCAGGTGGAACTCAGCACAGCAAAGGGATGGTTGGAACCCCTCATAATGAGCACAGCAGAAGTACAGACCCAGGTGGAACTCAGCACAGCAAAGGGATGGTTGGAACCCCTCATAATGAGCACAGCAGGTGTACAAACCCTGGAGGAACTCAGCACAGCACAAGAATGGTGGGAATCCCTCATAAAGAGCACAGCAGGTGTTCAGACCCTGGAGGAAGGAACTCAGTACAGCACAGGGATGTGGGAACCCCTCATAATGAGCACAGCCGAAGTACAGACCCAGGAACTCAGCACAGCACAGGGATGTGGGAACCCCTCATAATGAGCACAGCCGAAGTACAGACCCAGGAAGTCAGCACAGCACAGGGATGGTGGGAACCCCTCATAATGAGCACAGCAGGTGTACAGAGTGCAACCACATACAGTCACAAAGCAGAAGAAAACCACAGAAATTTGTTAACTGAATTTCCTACTCTGTAATGCAAATGCAGTCACACAGCAGAAGAAAACCTCTGGTTGGTCAATGGTCATCCACCAGTCATGTTTCCATTGTTACGAAATTCAGAACCTAAATTCGTTAACGCAATTTCGTATTTCTGATTTAAAAAAATAATAATTTAAATTATGTTGTTCAACGTCAGAGACAGAGGTACTAAATATATATTAGATTAGTTTACATTTCACTGAAATTCTTCAACGGAATTTTGTATAAAAAAAATCTTCCATCGATTGCCATATTAAGAAATGTATTTTTGCTTTTTAAATTCATCATATCGAATGGTCGTAATTGTTATGAAAAGTGAACGAATCTAACGAAAATTCGTATTTCGTACGAATCCGAATTGAGTTTCAAACACAAATTACGAAAAAACGAAATAACGGCTAATACGAAACGAAACAAATTTATTGAGGGTGCACAAGTCTAATAGATAATTAACTAAAGGGTTAAAATAGAAACACAAATTATTAAGAATAATGAAATTAAATAAATAACCAATTTTCCTTCTCACATCCTATTAATATTAATTATATTTAACTTTATTTGCACTATATTTGTTTTATTTTTTATGTTGCATAAGAATGACAAAGAAGATCTCAGGAGAATATACTGTAAGTATTACATTTTTTACATTTGTATAATATGGTCACTGGAAGACACCTTATTATATATTTTTACTATCGTTCTCCGTTTTATTCACCATAAAATAAAATATATTGAGAATAATAATTTTTTCAACACTTTTTACAATTTAATTACTTCTGTGGAGGTTTTCCCTCTTTTTGTGTATATACACTAATGGGGTTATTCAAAGAGCAATCTAATTCCCTGACCTTATAGTGAATTCCGCATTCCCCACATGGTCCCCAAAGTGCAGGAAAATGACGCCGACATTAACCAAAAACCCGCCGCAAAACCATCAATTCAAATTCAAAAACTGCCACAAAACCGGCAGAAAAAAAATCAGAGAGACGCCGAAAACCTCCCAAAAGGACCTGAAAAAAAAGCAGACAAGGCAGCGAACAGGGTCCAAAAAAAAGCAACGCAACTTTTAAAAGCTGTTTGCAAAGAAACTACTGAAGAAAAATGCCTGAAATTAATATATAAGGTCCTATGAATAATAATAAAAAAAGTCTCATTACAGACAAAAAAACGTGTTAGGGATCTGGAAGTGGAACCCAGGATGCGGAGAGGAGATAGATGAAGACAAGGATACAGGAGGCTTTAGGCTGAAGATTAGTCTAGACGTTCTGAGGTCAGGACTGGCGGCAATAATCGTGGTCGAGAGGAAAGCGGAGGTTGGCAACGGGGAGGACAATCAGATAGGGATATGAGGATAGTATTAAGGATTAAACTGGGAGAGCTCTTGTAGCAGAGATACCACAAAATCAATGAGCATTTTGTCTGTGGTGTTCAGGAGTTTTATGGGGAGTCAGGAGCCAGTTCCACCCACCCACCAGCCCCACCTCTCCAGTCTCTCCCTCCTCTGATTGGAGCTGTTAGGGGAGACTCCCGGGTTCACCATGGACTTTCCCCTCGTAACTTGTGTTGAAGCCACGCCCCCGCCCGATCTGCCGCGCACACGCTGACCCGCCCAGACGCCGACTACTCGAGGAATCCCCGCCATCTTGGATGGACAGAGGACCCTGCAGCCGGCGGCCGGACACCACAGCCCACGCACTCGGGTCGGAAGAGCGGCGTCTCAACCCTATCTTATTCTGGGGGATGTCCTCGGGACCCGGGTGAGTCCGAGAGGACGGGGAACCGGCAGGGTGGCCGCCAGAACCTGACAAAACGCTATTTATGGAAAATCAGAAATAAAATTAGGTGAAAAAATCCCAAAAAAATGCCTAATGAAAACCCTTAAAAAATAAAAAGATATAGAGACCTTTTGCTGCAAATTAAATATTTATTAAACCAATTATTCTTTTAATAAAAACAAGAATATTTTTAACATTGAAACCTATGAGATTCGGCTGATTAAACCTGTCGAATGAAACCACTGAACATCAGGGCATTTCACTTACATATTGTGACGGTGGGCCTGACCTGACATGGCACAGAAGGGGTGTGAGCTACTTGAGCAGTTAACAGACATGACCCATGAATGTATAAACAAAAACAAGGGATTTATTTACAACAGCAAAGTATATAAACAGCAAGGATCAAGAAAAACACAGATGAAACTAAAGACCTGAGCACTAGAAATAAACTAAAATACTGAGATACAAATACCAAAACATAGAACCAGATCAGAACGAAATACATGAAACAGATAGCTAATCAAAAAGCAACAACATGAGAGGTCTAAATACTAGAGCAACATAAGCAAGAACATAAACCGGATTTAAACTAGAGAAAACATGAATATTAGACATGAACATGAACCAAGAACATAGACCTGAATATAGACAGAAGAACTAAGAAAGAATATATTAAATGCAAACATCACCTAAGCAAGACAGACCTGAACATGAATGCATGAGCTGAGTACACTGAAGCAGGATCAGGATCAGAATGAAGCTAGAATCACAGTGAGGCTTGAATCAAGACTAGGAATACAGAACAAACCGAGAACATGGATCAGACTGAGAACAAGGATAAACTGGAGGCTAGGATCAGAGTGAATACCAAAATGAGGCAGCGCCCTTCTTTGGGCGATGCCTGCTTTTATACAGAGTCCACTTAAACAATTGAGTCCAGGTGAGGTCCAGGCTTGAACGTGAACCAAAGGTCCAGAACTTGGATGCAATATCCATAGAAGCCAGAGGGGGCGCCAGAGACCCAGGACGTGACACATATGTCTGCTGTTCAGTGTCTCTGAATAGATTAACCATTGCTTCATTATGGGGCTTTCAATGTTGCTGAATAGGCACCTCATTTTGCTGGCAATTCGCCGACTGCGGTTGGAGGCCACCAGCCAGATGATCAGAAGATTCCCACAGATTGCTCCAAAGAGAAAAACAAGAAAACAAAGTTAAAGTATTATCCTGACACTCTGAAAAGTCTGAAATCCGAGGAGAAGAAACTTTGTGACGCTGGTCTGGTTCATTGGTGAAAATAAAAATAAAAAGAAAGCTTTGAAGGTTTGAAAATGTTGAAATCCGAGCAGGTCAAACTTGGAGATGGTTTTCAGCTTTAGTACATTCATTACCTGAGTGAATGAGATCCCGGTTGGAGGTTACTGTGGTTTCTTAACACATTGTAATCAGACAGTAGCTCAGGATCGTGGCTATTGTGTCTATTAATGGACAAGACTATTACATTTCTTTAATGGAAGAAAACGCAGAAAATATATAACAATATATGCACTTATTATTGGAGTCTTGATCACAGAACTAGATTTTAGTCTTAAGATTTTCTGGGTTTTTAAAAGTAACATTAACCCCATAATGTCAGGATCCTATCCACAGACTGTCAGGATCCATCCCTGCAACATTCCATACAAGTGGTGGCTGCATGAAAGGTGTTGCCCTTCTGCTCTGAACCAGTGAATAAACAGTTAATTCACCTAACACACACCACAGGTCACGTGACACACCCCTGTGACTGATCAATAAAGGTTCCACTCCCTCTCTGATCCATGCTTCATAGTTGTCTATTATTCTTAGGAATAAGACCTGCTAATTCAAGCTCCAGAGAAACCTGCTTTCCCCCATCTACCCACCGTGCTCTCCAAGGAGCAACTACCCCTCAAGGACACAAGGACTGCTTTCCCCATCACCCTCAACTGACCAGTAAGTCCTATTGTGTCCTGTCCCTCAGCCCTCCTGTGTGATTCTTCTATCCAACGAACTGTGTGCATCCCCGAGACCTGCATATCTGAAATGTATTAAACCTGACACATAAGGACCACTGATGTACATAGTACATCCCGGGGAAAATTCCCCTTAAGGACCAATGACGCACTATGTACGTCATGGTCCTTTAACCCCCTGTCACTCCCTATATCCCCTCTCTGTCAGGGGTCCCACGTCGGTCTGGCTTCCTTGAAGTGGTTTAATGGGCCCCAGCTGTCGCGATGATGTCATCACAGTGCACAATGACGTCATTTTCAGGCGCCCTGGTACCTGCAGGGGGAATCTGAAAAGGGAGGGTCCTTTGGACCCCTATCCCTCCCCAATGGTTGCACATAGACAAAAAAGAGAGGCACTGCTAGAGAAGGCAAAGCCTGCCCTTTCCAGTTGTGTTTCTCTTTAACCCCAATCGGCGTCGGATCTCAATCTGGTCCCGGAAGTGGATGATATCCTGTATGTCAGCCAAGCCTCCAGGGTCACCCCCCACCCACTGATGTCACCGTCATGTGTGGGATGGCGTCTGCTGGTCAGTCAAGCCCCCCTAGCTGCCAAGTGGAGCTATAGGGGTCTCTCAGACCCTTGGATCTCCTGATCTGTGGTAGATAGAGGGTCATGTTTGGTATCATTGTAAAGGCCTGATCATGACCAGTGTTGGTGTAAAAAGAAAAACATAATAATTAAATAAATAAAATAAAAAAGTGTTGTTTTTTTTAAAAAAAATTGTCTGGGTCATGTAATAAAATATTACTTCAAATCACGTTTAACATGATGAGCATAAAACGGTCAAGATGAGCTCCACGCACAGAAGTGAAATGGTTCAGCAGTAATTGTGTTAAAAAGCAAAAACATGAAAAAAATTGGGTATTTCTGATTTCAGAACAAATTTCAAAACTATTTAGTTTTGGTCTATTTAGGTCTTTTTTGGTGGTTGTAGATTTTGGGGATTTAAGTTCGAAAAAGTGTGTTTTTTCCATTTATTTATCATATTTCATATTTTTTTATAGTAAATTATATGATATGATGAAATTAATGGTATCTTTAGAAAGTCCATTTAATGGTGGGAAAAACAGTATATAATATGTGTGGGTTCCATAAACGAGTAAGAGGAAAATTAAACCTAAACACAAACACCGCAGAAATGTAAACACAGCAGCGGGCACTTTCAGACAGACAATGGTAATATCACCTGATCACTATGGGGTTAAACACACTGATGATGAGGATCTTCGTGGTAACTTGTTGGGACATCATTTCTTAATACAAGTTACAGGAAAGAGGTCGAGGTAACCAATTTTATTGTTCTTTAAATGTGATAATCATTTTAATCTACAGTAAATTTTGTAATTTATCTTTAACTAGCTTTTGCCCGTGGCTTCGATCGCGTGGATTTTAGGATTTGTTAAAATTGTTTTTTAAAAGAAACTTGTTTTTTTTGGTAGAACCCACCCTTTCTCCCCACTTGGGATTTTTGGAAAATTGTAAAACACGTGTTTTTTATTTTTCAAGAAGAATGTAAGTGCCAAATTTCACACCTGTAACATCTTGTTTTTGAAATATAGGTATACTGATAAAAGTATTTACATCCCTTTCCCCCACCCCCCTTAACTGGATTTTTGGAAAATGGTAAAATATGGGCGTTCTTTTCCACGAAGATTGTGAATATCGAATTTCACACCTGTGATTTATTGGTTTTTAAAATATAGGTATAGTGATAAAGGTATTCATCCCCCTTTTTGCCCCCCACTTGATTTTTGGAAAATGGTAATATAGGTGTTTTTTTGTTTCTCAAGACAAATCTAAATACCAATTTTCATGTCTGTAACATCTTCTGTTTTTGAGATATAGGTATCCAGTTGAAAAGTATTCACCCCCCCTTTTTTCACCCACCACGTGGGATTCTTGCAAAATGGTAAAACATGTGTTTTTTTATTTTTCAAGAAGATTGTAAGATTGCCAGATTTCACACCTGATGGGTTTTTGGAAATATAGGTATACTGATAAAAGTATTCAACCCCCTTTTTTCCCCCTCCCACTGGATTTTTGGAAAATGGTAAAATAGGTGTTTTTTTGTTTCTCAAGACAAATCTAAATACCAATTTTCACGTCTGTAACATCTTCTGTTTTTCAGATATAGGTATCCTGATTAAAAGTATTCAGCCCCCCTTTTTTTCACCCCCACTTGGGATTTTTGGAAAATGGTAAAACACCTGTTTTTATTTTTCAAGAAGATTGTAAATACCAAATTTCACGTCTGTAACATCTTTGGTTTTTGAAATATAGGTATAATAATAAAAATATTCAGACCCCTTTCCCCCGACCCCCCCACTTGGGATTTTTGGAAAATGATAAAACACCTGTTTTTATTTTTCAAGAAGATTGTAAATACCAAATATCACACCCGTAACATCTTAGGTTTTTGAAATATAGTTATACTGATAAAAGTATTCAACCCCCCCTTTTTGCCCCCCCATGGAATTTTCAGAACATGGTAAAATATGTGTTGTTTTATTTTTCAAGACTAATCTAAATACCAATTTTCAGGACTGTAACATCGTCTGTTTTGGAGATACAGGTATCGCATTTAAAATATTTTAAATATTCAACCCCCTTTTTTCACCCCCCCACTTTTTGAAAAACGGTAAAATACTTGTTTTTTATTTTTTCAAGACGAATCTAAATTCCGATTTTCACAACTGTAGCATCTTCTATTTTTGAGCTATAGGTATCCTGTTTAAAATATTCAACCCCCTTGTTCACCCCTTAGGAGCGGAGTTTCCAAAAATCCTTGCTTAGTGGGTGCCTACATCATAACAACCAGTGGTGTATTTAGGTTTTGTGCTGCCCTAGGCCTGACTAAACTTGTGCACCCCCTAATTTAAATTTGACGCACCCCTTCCTGTCAAGGGCACACCTCTTCCTGGTTAATCTCCACCCTTCCTCTTTAAGCTCCACCTTTTCCTCTTAGAGCTCCGCCTTTTCCTCTCTTTATATTAAAAGTGGATACAAAGTGCCTACTTGTATATTTTGTATACCATTTCAAATGTATCTATTGAGATAAAGAAAATTATGAAATGTTTAAATTCAAGCATTTTTACAAAGAACAGCCACGCATGTCAAGTAAACGGGATCACAGCCGCTCTAATTGGTTGAACTATAAAATCCACAGAAACGTGCACTCTGCATATGAGCGTATCACAGAGCTGCACAGCAATAAAACCCACAGAAATGGGCACTGTGTATGAGCATATCAGAGCTGCACAGCAATAAAACCCACAGAAATGTGCAGTATGTTTGAGCATATCACAGAACTGCACAGCAATAAAACTCACAGTAATGTGCAGTGTGTATGAGCATATCCCAGAGCTCCAGGGCAATAAAACTCACAGTAATATGCAGTGTGTATCACAGAATCCACAGCAATAAAACTCCCAGCAATGCAATGTGCGGTGTGTATGAGTGCATCAGAATCCACTGCACTAAAACTCCCAGCAAACCGAGTGTATATGAGCACACAGCAATTATGCTGCGGAGCCATCTTGTCAGCAGTGGGGTGCCACTGCCAGAGGGTGCACTGTAGCTTTGATTCCCTTCCCGGTGGGTGTTCAGTCCAGAATAGAGTCTGTGTTAACGAAAGGGCGGGCAGCTGCGCGCGTGCGTTTCACGTGGTTCAGCCAGTCATGTGGTACTGAGACTCAGAGAAATGGTAGTGAAATGCCCTGATGTTCGGTGGTTTCAATCAGCAGGTTTATTCAGGCGAACCCCATAGGTTTCAATGTTAAAAATATTCCCGTTTTTATGCAATCTATCCTATAAAAGGATAAGGTCCGGCGTGTCCGTCGCCAAAAAACGGACTGCGCATGCGCGACTGACATTTGAAACTGGCCGTTTAAACAAACAGGTAGCTGCGCGTGTCAGCCGCCAGCAAAAAAATAAAAATAAATCGGCACGAGCCGTGCGCAGCTACCCGTTTGTTTAAACGCCACAAGCCCCGAATCCTCCAGCGGTGACCGTCCTCTGGCTGTGGCAGGCTGCTTGGCCGGCATCCAGGCTCAGGCGAGCCCCCGGCTTGGTTTGGGCCTACAGGCCCAGCCGAGCCGGGGACTCGCCTAAGCCTAGAGGCCGGCCGAGCAGCCAGTGACAGCCGGAGGACGGTCACCGCTGGAGCTCAGGGCCGAAGTTGCCAAAACATACTCCCCTACATCGGCCCTGAGCTCCAGCGGTGACTTCCTCTGGCCGAGCAGGCTGCTAGGCCGGACTCCAGGCTCAGGCGAGCCCCCGGCTTGGCTTGGGCCTACAGGCCCAGCCGAGTCGGGGACTCGCCTAAGCCTAGAGGCCGCCGAGCAGCCAGTGACAGGCGGAGGACGGTCACCGCTGGAGCTCAGGGCCGAAGTTGCCAAAACATACTCCCCTACATCGGCCCTGAGCTCCAGCGGTGACTTCCTCCGGCCGAGCAGGCTGCTAGGCCGGCCTCCAGGCTCAGGCGAGCCCCCGGCTTGTCTCGGGCCTACAGCCCAGCCGAGCCGGGGACTCGCCTAAGCCTAGAGGCGGCCGAGCAGCCAGCGACAGCCGAGGACGGTCACCGCTGGAGCTCAGGGCCGAAGTTGCCAAAACATACTCCCCTACATCGGCCCTGAGCTCCAGCGGTGACTTCCTCCGGCCGAGCAGGCTGCTAGGCCGGCCTCCAGCTCAGGCGAGCCCCCGGCTTGGCTCGGGCCTACAGGCCAGCCGAGCCGGGGACTCGCCTAAGCCTAGAGGCCGGCCGAGCAGCCAGCGACAGCCGGAGGACGGTCACCGCTGGAGCTCAGGGCCGAAGTTGCCAAAACATACTCCCCTACATCGGCCCTGAGCTCCAGCGGTGACTTCCTCCGGCCGAGCAGGCTGCTAGGCCGGCCTCCAGGCTCAGGCGAGCCCCCGGCTTGTCTCGGGCCTACAGGCCAGCCGAGCCGGGGACTCGCCTAAGCCTAGAGGCGCGCCGAGCAGCCAGCGACAGCCGGAGGACGGTCACCGCTGGAGCTCAGGGCCGAAGTTGCCAAAACATACTCCCCTACATCGGCCCTGAGCTCCAGCAGTGACTTCCTCCGGCCGAGCAGGCTGCTAGGCTGGCCTCCAGGCTCAGGCGAGCCCCCGGCTTGGCTCGGGCCTACAGGCCCAGCCGAGCCGGGGACTCGCCTAAGCCTAGAGGCCGGCCGAGCAGCCAGCGACAGCCGGAGGACGGTCACCGCTGGAGCTCAGGGCCGAAGTTGCCAAAACATACTCCCCTACATCGGCCCTGAGCTCCAGCGGTGACTTCCTCCGGCCGAGCAGGCTGCTAGGCCGGCCTCCAGGCTCAGGCGAGCCCCCGGCTTGGCTCGGGCCTACAGGCCCAGCCGAGCCGGGGACTCGCCTAAGCCTAGAGGCCGGCCGAGCAGCCAGCGACAGCCGGAGGACGGTCACCGCTGGAGCTCAGGGCCGAAGTTGCCAAAACATACTCCCCTACATCGGCCCTGAGCTCCAGCAGTGACTTCCTCCAGCCGAGCAGGCTGCTAGGCCGGCCTCCAGGCTCAGGCGAGCCCCCGGCTTGGCTCAGGCCTACAGGCCCAGCCGAGCCGGGGACTCGCCTAAGCCTAGAGGCCGGCTGAGCAGCCAGCGACAGCCGGAGGAAGTCACCGCTGGAGCTCAGGGCCAATGTAGGAGGATGTTGCCTACACATACTCACCTACATCAGCCCTTAGCTCCTCCAGCGATGGCGGTCCCGCTTCCAGCATCCTCTCTGTCTCCGTTGGTCGTCGGTATGACGTCACAAAACCTTTGACCCTGGGTCAAAGGCTTTTGTGATGTCATACCGGTGAAAACAGAGAGAGGACACTGGAAGCGGGACTGCCATCGCTGGAGGAGCTAAGGGCCGATGTAGGTGAGTATGTGTGGAACCGGTGGAGGACTTGAGGCCGATGTAGGTGAGTATGTGCTCTACACACACACACCCTGCTTGCTTGGTCGGCATCCAGGCTCAGGCGAGCCCCCGGCTTGGCTTGGGCCTAGAGGCCCAGCCGAGTCGGGGACTCACCTAAGCATGGAGGCCGGCCAAGTTGCCTGCTCGGGCGTCCTCCAGGCTCAGGCGAGTCCCCGGCTCTGCTGGGCCTCTAGACCCAAGCCGGGGGCTCGCCTAAGCTTGGATACCGGCCGAGCAAGCAGGGTGGGTGTGGAGAGCACATACTCACCTACATTAGCCCTGAGCTCCAGCGGTGACTGTCCTCCGGCTGTCGCAGGCTGCTCGGCCGGCCTCCAGGCTCAGGCGAGCCCCGGCTCGGCTTGGGCCTACAGGCCCAGCCGAGCCGGGGGCTCGCCTAAGCCTGGAGGCCGGCCGAGCAGCCTGCGACAGCCACCGCTGGAGCTCCGGGCCAATGTAGGGGGATGTTGCCTACACATACTCACCTACATCGGCCCTTAGCTCCTCCAACGATGGCAGTCCCGCTTCCAGTGTCCTCTCTCCGTTGGTCGCCGGTATGACGTCACGAAAGCCTTTGACCCCGGGGGTCAAAGGCTTTCGTGACGTCATACCGGCGACCAACGGAGAGAGGACACTGGAAGCGGGACTGCCATCACTGGAGGGCCGATGTAGGTGAGTATGTGCTCTCCACACCCACCCTGCTTGCTCAGCCGGTATCCAAGCTTAGGCGAGCCCCCGGCTTGGCCTGGCCTAGAGGCCCAGCCGAGCCGGGGACTCACCTAAGCATGGAGGCCGGCCGAATTGCCTGCTCGGGCGTCCTCCAGGCTCAGGCGAGTCCACGGCTCGGCTGGGCCTCTAGGCCCCAGCCAAGCCGGGGGCTCGCCCAAGCTTGGATGCCGGCCGAGCTACTTGCTTGGCCGGCATCCAGGCTAAGGCGAGCCCCCGGCTTGGCCTGGGCCTAGAGGCCCAGCCGAGCCGGGGGCTCGCCTGAGCCTGGATGCCAGCCATACACACACACACACACACACACACTGTAACAACCATATATGTGTATGTGTGTGTATATATATCCACATGGGGTTACAGTGTGTGTGTGTGTGTGTGTGTGTGTGTGTATATATATATATACGGACTGCGCATGCGCGCAGCCCACGGGGTGCTGTGGCGGTTGGAATGCGCGCGCAGCCAGGTGCGCGCGCGCCACCCACTGCAGCACGCCCAAAGCGTCCTACGGAGGTTTGCTGCGCGCGCATCCAACCTCTGTTGGACGCTTTGGGCGTGCTGCGGCAGGTGGCGCGCGCGCACCCGGCTGCACGCGCATCCAAACCCCAACAGCCTTTTACGGAGGTTGCCACGCGCCTCCCGCCGCAGGACCACCAATGTTGGAAGGGCGCAAAAACAGCCCAGAGCCCAGCACCGGGCCCAGCGCCTGAGTGCCTGAGCCCAGCGCCTGAGCGCCGAGCACAGCGCCTGAGCACCGAGCCCAGCACCGAGCCCAGCGCCCGAGCGCAGAGCCCAGCGCCCGAGCGCAGAGCCCAGCACCGAGCCCAGCGCCCGAGCGCAGAGCCCAGCACCTTAGCGCCTGAGCCCAGCGCCTGAGCCCAGCGCCTGAGCCCAGCGCCTGAGCCCAGCGCCTGAGCGCAGAGCCCAGCGCCTGAGCCCCTGAGCGCAGAGCCCAGCGCCTGAGCCCCTAAGCGCCGAGCCCAGCGCCTGAGCACCGAGCCCAGCACCGAGCCCAGCGCCTGAGCGCAGAGCCCAGCACCAAGCCCAGCGCCTGAGCGCAGAGCCCAGCACCGAGCCCAGCGCCTGAGCGCAGAGCCCAGCACCGAGCCCAGCGCCTGAGCGCAGAGCCCAGCACCGAGCCCAGCGCCTGAGCGCCTGAGCCCAGCACCTTAGCGCCTGAGCGCCTGAGCCCAGCACCTTAGCGCCTGAGCGCAGAGCCCAGCGCCTGAGCCCAGCGCCTGAGCGCAGAGCCCAGCGCCTGAGCCCCTGAGCTCAGAGCCCAGCGCCTGAGCCCCTGAGCTCAGAGCCCAGCGCCTGAGCCCCTGAGCTCAGAGCCCAGCGCCTGAGCCCCTGAGCGCAGAGCCCAGCGCCTGAGCCCAGCGCCTTAGCGCCTGAGCCCAGCGCCTTAGTGCCTGAGCCCAGCGCCTTAGCGCCTGATCCCAGCGCCTTAGCGCCTGATCCCAGCGCCTTAGCGCCTGAGCCCAGCGCCTTAGCGCCTGAGCCCAGCGCCTTAGCGCCTGAGTCCAGCGCCTGAGCCCCTGAGCGCAGAGCCCAGCGCCTGAGCCCCTGAGCGCAGAGCCCAGCGCCTGAGCGCAGAGCCCAGCGCCTGAGCGCAGAGCCCAGCGCCTGAGCGCAGAGCCCAGCGCCTGAGCGCAGAGCCAGCGCCTGAGCGCAGAGCCCAGCGCCTGAGCGCAGAGCCCAGCGCCTGAGCGCAGAGCCCAGCGCCTGAGCGCAGAGCCCAGCGCCTGAGCGCAGAGCCCAGCGCCTGAGCGCAGAGCCCAGCGCCTGAGCGCAGAGCCCAGCACCGAGCCCAGCGCCTGAGCGCCTGAGCCCAGCACCTTAGCGCCTGAGCGCCTGAGCTCAGCACCTTAGCGCCTGAGCGCCTGAGCTCAGCACCTTAGCGCCTGAGCGCAGAGCCCAGCGCCTGAGCCCCTGAGCTCAGAGCCCAGCGCCTGAGCCCCTGAGCTCAGAGCCCAGCGCCTGAGCCCCTGAGCTCAGAGCCCAGCGCCTGAGCCCCTGAGCTCAGAGCCAGCGCCTGAGCCCCTGAGCGCAGAGCCCAGCGCCTTAGTGCCTGAGCCCAGCGCCTTAGTGCCTGAGCAGCGCCTTAGTGCCTGAGCCCAGCGCCTTAGCGCCTGATCCCAGCGCCTTAGCGCCTGAGCTTAGCGCCTGAGCCCAGCGCCTTAGCGCCTGAGTCCAGCGCCTGAGCCCCTGAGCGCAGAGCCCAGCGCCTGAGCCCCTGAGCTCAGAGCCCAGCGCCTGAGCCCCTGAGCTCAGAGCCCAGCGCCTGAGCCCCTGAGCGCAGAGCCCAGCGCCTGAGCGCCTGAGCCCAGCGCCTTAGTGCCTGAGCCCAGCGCCTTAGTGCCTGAGCCCAGCGCCTTAGCGCCTGAGCCCAGCGCCTTAGCGCCTGATCCCAGCGCCTTAGCGCCTGAGCCCAGCGCCTTAGCGCCTGAGCCCAGCGCCTTAGCGCCTGAGTCCAGCGCCTGAGCCCCTGAGCGCAGAGCCCAGTGCCTGAGCCCCTGAGCGCAGAGCCCAGTGCCTGAGCGCAGAGCCCAGCGCCTGAGCGCAGAGCCCAGCGCCTGAGCGCAGAGCCCAGCGCCTGAGCGCAGAGCCCAGCGCCTGAGCGCAGAGCCCAGCGCCTGAGCGCAGAGCCCAGCGCCTGAGCGCAGAGCCCAGCGCCTGAGCGCAGAGCCCAGCGCCTGAGCGCAGAGCCCAGCGCCTGAGCCCAGCGCCTGAGCGCAGAGCCAGCGCCTGAGCGGCAGAGCCCAGCACCAGCCCAGCCCCTGAGCGCAGAGCCAGCGCCTGAGCCCCTGAGCGCAGAGCCCAGCGCCTGAGCCCCTGAGCGCAGAGCCCAGCGCCTGAGCCCCTGAGCGCAGAGCCCAGCGCCTGAGCGCAGAGCCCAGCGCCTGAGCCCCTGAGCGCAGAGCCCAGCGCCTGAGCCCCTGAGCGCAGAGCCCAGCACCTGAGCCCAGCGCCTGAGCGCAGAGCCCAGCGCCTGAGCCCAGCGCCTGAGCCCAGTACCTGAGCCCAGCGCTGAGCAGAGCACAGAGCAGAGCGCCAAGCAGAGCACAATAGATGGCACAGAGCAGAGCACAACCCATTAAATGCACAGAGCAGAGCACAATAAACGGCACAGAGCCGAGCACAGCACAATAGACTGAACAGAGCCGAGCACAATAAACGCCACAGAGCCGAGCACGGCACAATAGACTGCACAGAGCCAAGCACAATAAATGTCACAGAGCCGAGCACAACAGAATAAACGCCACAGAGCCGAGCACAATAAACGCCACAGAGCCGAGCACAATAAACGCCACAGAGCCGAGCACAATAAACGCCACAGAGCCGAGCACAATAAACGCCACAGAGCCGAGCACAATAAACGCCACAGAGCCGAGCACAATAAACGCACAGAGCCGAGCACAATAAACGCCACAGAGCAAGCACAGCACAATAGACGGCACAGAGCCGAGCACAATAAACGGCACAGAGCCGAGCACAATAAACGGCACAGAGCCGAGCACAATATACGGCACAGAGCCGAGCACAATATACGGCACAGAGCCGAGCACAATATACGGCACAGAGCCGAGCACAATATACGGCACAGAGCACAGCACAATATACGCACAGAGCACAGCACAATATACGGCACAGAGCACAGCACAATATACGGCACAGAGCACAGCACAATAATACGGCACAGAGCACAGCACAATATACGGCACAGCCAATCACAGCACAATAAACGGCGCCGAGCACAGAACCAAGCACAACACAATAAACGGCGCAGAGCACAATAAAAGCAGAGCACAATATACGGCACGGAGCAGAGCACAGAGCCGATGTGCAGAGCCCAGCACAGAGCCGAGCAAAACAGAATAAACGCCACAGAGCCGAGCACAGTACAATAGACGGCACAGAGCCGAGCACAACAGAATAAACGGCACAGAGCCGAGCACAGAGTCAAACACAGCACAATAAACGGCACCGAGCACAGAACCAAGCACAACGCACCACACTTATCAATAGACTGCCCTCTGGGCAGGCTTTACACCTAGTCTATATAATAAAACCGTTTTAAAGTCCGTCGCCGTCAAGCGCTGAGTGCGCATGCGCGACGGACATTTAAAAACGGTTAGAAAAAAAAGGAACGCGGAGCCGTTGGAGAGGCGCGCGCCTCTCCCTGTCTCACCTCCTCACAGCTCAGTCACTGAGGAGGTGAGAGAGGCGCTTTGCGCGCGCCTCTCCAACGGCTCTGCTTTCCTTTTTTTTGGCGGATCCCTGCTCGCCCGAGGCTGGGCCCATGTATGCTCACCGGCGAGCAGGGACTTGAAGTTAGCCGCCGACGGCCCCCTCTGATGTCAGAGGAAGCCCGCCGGCGGCCATCTTTAAGTCCCTGCTCGCCGGTGGGCTCAGCCTCCGGCGAGCAGGGACTTCAAGATGGCCGCCGGCGGCCCCTCTGATGTCAGGGGAAGTCCGTTGGCGGCCATCTTGAAGTCCCTGCTCGCCGCTGGGCTCAGCCTCCGGCCAGCAGGGACTTCAAGATGGCTGCTGGCGGGCCCCCTCTGATGATGTCATAGGAAGCTCGCCGGCGGCCATCTTGAAGTCCCTGTTGCCGGTGGGCTCATCCATGTGAGCTGGGGGAAAATATACCCATGTGAGCAGGGGGCAATTATACCCATGTGTGCTGGGGGAAAATATACCCATGTGAGCAGGGGGCAATTAAACCCATGTGAGTAGGGGGCAATTAAACCCATGTGAGCAGGGGGCAATTATACCCATGTGAGCAGGGGGCAATTATACCCATGTGTGCTGGGGCAAATGTATCCATGTGAGCTGGGGGAAAATATACCCATGTGAGCTTGGGGCAATTATACCCATGTGAGCTTGGGGCAATTATCCCCATGTTAGCTGGGGCAATTATACCCATGTGAGCAGGGGGCAATTATACGCAGGGGCAATTATACCCATGTGAGCAGGGGTCAATTATACCCATGTGAGCAGGGGCAATTATACCTATGTGAGCAGGGGGCAATTATACCCATGCGAGCAGGGGGCAATTATACCCATGTGAGCTGGGGGCAAATAAATCCATGCGAGCTGGGGGCAATTATACCCATGTGAGCAGGGGGCAATTATACACAGGGGGCAATTATACCCATGTGAGCTGGGGGCAAATAAATCCATGTGAGCTGGGGGCAAATAAATCCATGTGAGTTGGGGCAAATATACCCATGAGAGCTGGGGGCAATATATATACCCATGTGAGCCGGGGGCAATATATATACCCATGTGAGCCGGGGGCAAATATACCCATGTGAGCTAGGGGCAAATATACCCATGTGAGCTGGGCGCAAATATACCCATCTGAGATGGGGTAAATATACCCATGTGAGCTGGGGGAAAATATACGCATGTGAGCTGGTGGCAATATATACTCATGTGAGCTAGGGGCAATATATACCCATATGAGCTGAGGGCAATATATACCCATATGACCAAAAAAATTGTCTTTCCTTGACATTGCTGTGCTTTCATTTCAGCGAACATTCATGCACACCTCACTTAACAATAGACTGCCCTCTGGGCAGGCTTTCCACCTAGTTTTATATATATTTTATTCAATAAACCTTTGATGGACTACTGCATCTCGATTGATTCCTGATGCTTTAATCCATTCTGGTAGCCAGAGAAGATATCTCCAGGGTTTGTGATCGCTGCGCCTTTGATTACTCCAAAGTTCGTGACTATTGCTCCCTGGATTGCTGATAGGGGAATCGGTGCCCCTGACCTATAATTCCACCGACGTGTCTGAAGTTTGGTGCCTATTGCTTGGAATTGGCACTCCAAAGTGTGAGTATATCTCCTCATCTATGCTTCTCCAAACTGGAATTTTACAGCCTGCACAACAAATTTTTTTTCATCCCTTCATTATTCCATCACTCGGAGGATACAGTAGAATACTGAATATTCATGACCGGAGTTGAAATAGAGTACCAGCGCCTGACACCGTTTTTGTATCCTGAACTCTTTGTTACATGCCTGGACCAACTTATTGACTTGTTATACCGACTACTCTTTGTTACCTGCCTGTACCGACTCATTGGCTTGTTATACCGACTACTCTTTGTTACCTGCCTGGACCGACTCATTAGCTTGTTATACCGACTACTCTTTGTTACCTGCCTGGACCAACTCATTAGCTTGTTATACCGACTACTCTTTGTTACCTGCCTGGACCAACTCATTAGCTTGTTATACCGACTACTCTTTGTTACCTGCCTGTACCGACTCATTGGCTTGTTATACCGACTACTCTTTGTTACCTGCCTGGACCGACTCATTAGCTTGTTATACCGACTACTCTTTGTTACCTGCCTGGACTCATTAGCTTGTTATACCGACTACTCTTTGTTACCTGCCAAGACCAACTCATTAGCTTGTTATACCGACTACTCTTTGCTACCTGCCTGTACTGACTCATTGGCTTGTTATACGACTACTCTTTGTTTACTGCCTGTACCGACTCATTGGCTTGTTATACCGACTACTCTTTGTTACCTGCCTGGACCGACTCATTAGCTTGTTATACCGACTACTCTTTGTTACCTGCCTGGACCGACTCATTAGCTTGTTATACCGACTACTCTTTGTTACCTGCCTGTACCGACTCATTGGCTTGTTATACCGACTACTCTTTGTTACCTGCCTGTACCGACTCATTGACTTGTTATACTGACTACTCTTTGTTACCTGCCTGGACCAACTTATTGGCTTGTTATACCGAGTTTTACCGACTACTTTTTGTTCACTGCCTGTACCGACTCATTGTCTTGTTATACCGACTATTTGTCACATTTTCCCAGCACAGCCAGGCCCTCTGGCGGTGAGAGCTATCTTCTCAGCCCTCATGGTTTTCGGGGTTAATGTGTTTAGGCTCCGCGCCCCAGGAGTCTCAGCGTCCGGTTAGACCTGTGGTCACATGACCTGCACTGCCCTTTATATATGAACAGCAGTGCACTGGTTCTTTCGTCCAGTATAGGTCTTCCCTGCTGTGTGCCTGCATTCTGTATTTTGATTTTGACTATTCTGGTTCCTGACTCCTGGCTCTGTATCCCGACGTTTCTTGCAATTAACCCCTGGCACTGTATATTGATAGCCTGGTTCCTGACTCCTGGCTCTGTATCCTGACGTTTTTTGCAATTAAGCCCTGGCACTGTATATTGATATCCTTTGGACCCCTCTCTTCCCCTAACGGCTGCTCTTAGAAAAAAAAAGGAG
This sequence comes from Leptobrachium leishanense, assembly GCA_009667805.1. NCBI lineage: Eukaryota > Metazoa > Chordata > Amphibia > Anura > Megophryidae > Leptobrachium > Leptobrachium leishanense. The sequence continues at coordinate 10,875,669 of CM019065.1, forward strand.
GCACTAATCATAGCCTTTCCAATGATACCAAACATGACCAGACTTGGTTTAAAAATTAAGAAAGAGTGTGTTTTTTTTTAAAAAAAAAAGGTTGTCTGGGGCATAGTAAAATAGTACATCAAATCATGCTTAAACATAATGAGCATAAAAAGGTCAAAATTAGCTCAGCGCCCTGACGTGAAATGGCTCAGCAGTGAAGGGGTTTAAAGAAAAACATGTTAAAATTTGATATTTATAATTTCAGGACAACATTTCTAAACTATTTAGCCGGGGAGTTTTTTGGTGGTCTTAGATTTTGGGGATTAAAGTCCGAAAAAGTGTTTTTTTTTCATTTTTTTCGTCATATTTCATGATTTTTTTTATAGTAAATTATATGATATGATGGAAATAATTATATCTGTACAAAGTCCATTTAATGGCGAGAAAAAAACGTATACAATATGTGTACATTCCATAAACGAGTAAGAGGAAAATTAGACCTAAACACAAACAGTGCAGAAACGTAAAAACAGCTGTGGGTACTTATTGATGGACAATGGTAAAATTCCCAGGTCACTATGGGGTTGTGTGGGTAATCATTGTGTGGGTGTATATATTTATCAGTGAGTGTTTTCACAGACAGTAAGTGTTAAGAAATGATTTTGTTTATCAGTAAAAGTCCTCATGACATTTCTCTCTGGATTATCCGCGGCACCAAGAGAACTCCCTGTACTAACTCTGGGGTTTTACTGAGAGAATAAATTGACCATAATAACCAGCTCACATCCACATACACAGAGGCTGCTGCACGTGAGTCTGAAACACAAGCGTCTGTCTGTCTATCTATCTATCTATCTGTCTATATCTATCTATCTATTTATCTATCTATCCGTATCTATCTATCTATCTATCTGTATCTATCTATCTGTTTATCTGTATCTATCTATATCTGTATTTATCTATCAAATCTATATCTGTATTTATCTATATCTGTATTTATCTATCTATATCTATCTGTTTATCTGTATCTATCTATATCTATATTTATCTATTTGTATCTATCTGTATCTATCTATCTGTATCTATCTATCTGTATCTATCTATCTGTATCTATCTATCTGTATCTATCTATCTGTATCTATCTATCTGTATCTATCTATCTGTATCTATCTATCTGTATCTATCTATCTGTATCTATCTATCTGTATCTATCTATCTGTATCTATCTATCTGTATCTATCTATCTGTATCTATCTATCTGTATCTATCTATCTGTATCTATCTATCTGTATCTATCTATCTGTATCTATCTATCTGTATCTATCTATCTGTATCTATATATCTGTATCTATATCTATATCTATCTATCTGTATCTATATCTATATCTATCTATCTATCTGTATCTATCTATCTGTATCTATCTATCTGTATCTATCTATCTGTATCTATATCTATATCTATCTATCTGTATCTATATCTATATCTATCTATCTGTATCTATATCTATCTATCTATCTGTATATACTGAGAGGAACATGAGAGATCCTGGACTTATAAATCCCCAACACGGACTCGCCCCCATCCCCTTCACATTATCCTTAACCCTGATAATGTCCATGGACTTGCCCATTCCCCCCCATATATATGTCCCACTACCCCCTCCTCCCCATATGCTTTGACAATGCTAAAACGTATTTGGTCCTGCCAATAAAGCTTATTTTTTATTTGATTTGATTTATATCTATCTGTATCTATTTGTATCTATCTCTATCTATCTTTCTGTATTTTAGAGAGACATTGACCATGGGATGTATGAGTTTAATAATGTTTGCTGTGTATTAATGGGAAATAATTCTATCGGACATTGAGTTTCTCTGAATAAGGAGAAAAATATTCAGGCTGTGTAATCGATTGGTTCCCCTGGGCATATAGACCTGTATATTCACCAGATACTGAAGCCTCGTGGTTTTTTCAATTGAGTTTCTCTATTCAGAGTTTTTTACACAATGTATCAATGAATGTGGGGGATCATTTAATTATGGGCACAATGTGTGTCTCTCATTCAGATATTGTTTGTAAAAAGAGCTTTGTCTTAGAGTTTTGAAAAATTAATCCATTTCCATTTTAAGGATTCTTTAATGACCTGATAATCGACGCATTATTATACAGCATTTTATTTCGTTCAATGAGTGACCTTAAACAGATCTGAATATTTTTTAATGAAGAAAAGTGCTCCAACGTCCTCATTCATCATGACAGAAGTGAATTTATTGGAGAATCCAAAAACATACAAACAAAAAAAGCAGAACACCATTTCAAGTCATTTCAGATTCCATAGACTTTAGTGTAATTTTCCTCATAGCCAGATGACCTGACAGGGATGAAGATGTCACCAGAGCAGTAGAAAAGATTCTGGACATGAAAACTCTGATTCCTGAGATGGACTGAATGATTCTTTTATATTTACGCTGTGTGTGTGATGTAAGAAAACATAACATTGGAAAATGTATAAAATGTACAAATGCAACTTAAACAAAATGATGAGCAGAACTTTTATTATTATTGTTATTTTTATTATTATACTTTATTTATAAAGCACCAACATATTCTGCAGCGCTGCGCAACCCCTACAAGAATGGCACTGCTACAGTACATTGAGACAAGACAGAAACTGACAGACACAGGAGGAATTAAGAGCCCTGTTACCATGGTAACCTGCAATCTAGATCCTTATTAATTACTTGCAAAATTCTGATAACTATTGTTTTGTGGGGAGCGATAATGTGACCCGCAGACACCAGATACATTAAAACATAAATATACTTGGTTGTGTAGGGAGAGGTATTAGCAGTAGGAAAAGGGAAGTGCTCATGCCACTGTACAGAGCACTGGTGAGACCTCACTTGGAGTACCGTGTGCAGTACTGGAGACCGTATCTCCAGAGGATATAGACATATAGACTGAGAGAGTTCAGAGAAGGGCTACTAAAATGTGTACGGCTTGAAGGGAAAAAGTTACCAAGGAAAGGGTTAATGATCTTCACATGTACAGCTTGAAAAAAGGACGAGACAGAGGAGATTATGATAGAAACATTTAAATACGTATGGAATCAGCAAGGTAGAGGAAGGAATTATTATTATTATTCTTTATTTTATAAAGCGCCAGCATATTCCGCAGCGCTGTACAATAAGCACAGTATAGACAGGTTACAATACATTGAACAACATTTGACAAACAGTACAGGAGGAGATGAGGGCCCTATTCCCGTAGGAACTCACAATCTAGGAGGGTTGGGGTTGGAAACAGGAGGAGAGGACTGTAAGGTGAGAGTGATTGATGGTTGCGTCAGTGAGTTGGGTGGTAGGCTTCCCTAAATAGGAACGTTTTAAGGGAGCGTTTGAAGGAAGAGAAGTTTAGGGGAAAGTCTGACAGTACGAGGGAGAGCGTTCCAGAGAGTGGGGGCTGCGCGTGAGAAATCCTGCAGTCTATCATGGGAAGAGGTGATGCGGGGAGAAGCTAGGCGCAGGTCACTGTTTGACCTTAGGGAGCGGGCTGGGGTGTATTTGGTGATTAGTGAGGACAGGTAGTGGGGAGCTGAGTTAGTGAGGGTTTTGTAGGTAAGGATAAGGATTTTGAACTTAATTCTGCAGTGGATGGGGAGCCAGTGAAGGGACTCGCAGAGGGGGCGGCAGAGACAGAGCGGCGGGTGAGGTGAATTAGCCTGGCGGAGGCGTTCAGGGATGGATTGTAGGGGGAGAGGCGGGACAGAGGGAGGCCAGATAAGAGATTATTGCAATAGTCGAGTCGGGAGATTACCAGGCGTGTGTGAGTTGTTTTGTGGTGACAGCGGTAAGAAATGGCCGAATTCTGGAAATATTACGCAGTTGGTATCGGCAGGAGGAGGAAAGAGACTTGATGTGGGGGATGAAGGAAAGAGCAGAGTCAAGTGTAACTCCAAGACAGCGAACTTGGTTTGATGGGGAGATGGTGATACCCTCCAACCGTGATAGAGGAGTCAGGAGGTGGGGAGGCATTGGAGGGAAGAATAAGTAGGAGTTCAGTCTTTGACATGTTGATCTTTAGGTGGTGGGAGGCCATCCAGGAGGAGATGCCAGATAAACAGTCACTGACTTTTGAAAGGACAGGGGGAGAGAGATCAGGGGTAGAGAGGTAGATCTGAGTGTCATCAGCGTAGAGGTGGTAATTAAAGCCAAAGCTGTTGATGATTTTGCCCAGGGAGGAGGTGTAGATGGAAAAGAGCAGAAGACCAAGGACAGAGCCTTGAGGTACACCCAACAGATAGAGGCAATGAGGAGGAGGAGTTACCAGCAAAGGACACACAGAAGGACCTGTTGGATAAATAGGAGTCAACCCAAGCAAGTGCAGTGTCACCGAGACCCAGAGAGTTGAGGGTCTGTAGAAGGAGGGGGTGGTCAACAGTGTCAAAAAGCAGCCGAGAGGTCAAGCAGGATGAGAATAGAATAGTGGCCGTGTTTTTTAGCAGTTAGGAGGTCGTTGGTGACTTTGGTGGCAGTTTCAGTTGAGTGTAGGGGACGGAAGCCAGATTGCAGGGGTCAAGTAGGGAATTGGAGGACAGGAAGAGGGAGAGGCGGTTGAAGACTAGTTTTTCTAAGAGCTTAGAGGTAAAGGGAAGCAGGGATACAGGGCGGTAGTTGGATGGAGAGTTGGGATCTAGGGATGGTTTCTTTAGTAAAGGGGTAACTAGCGCGTGTTTGAAGGCGGATGGAAAGGAGCCAGTGGAGAGAGATAGGTTGAAGATGTGTGTGAGAGCAGGGGTGAGGGAGGAGGAGAGGGGAGGAATTAGATGTGAGGGAATGGGGTCGAGCTGGCACGTGGTGAGATGTGAGGAGGACAATAAGGAATTGACTTCCTCCTCAGTGGCTGGGAGGAAGCGGCAGAGGGTGGCAGAGGGGACCTGTGGGAGTGGAGGTGGCAGATAACTATCTTGTGTTGGGATGTTGCTTCTGATAGAGTTTTACTGAGGAAGTAGTCTGCCAGGTCTTGAGCGCTGAAGGCAGCTGTGGGGGGAGGTGCAGGTGGGTAGAGGAGGGTGTTGAAGGTGGACCAGAGCCGTTTAGGGTTGGAGGACAGCGTAGATATAAGAGATGAGAAGAAGGATTGTTTGGCCAAGTGGAGGGCAGAGGTGTATGACCGGAGAATAAACTTGAAGTGAACAAAATCAGCTTCAGAGCGGGATTTCCTCCAGGCACGCTCTGCAGTGCGGGAGCATCTTTGCAGGTAGCGAGTCTGGAGGGTGTGCCAGGGCTGAAGCTGGCGGCGTGGGGCCTTACAGAGTCGAAGAGGAGCAAGAGTGTCTAGAGCAGAGATAAGCGTAGTGTTGTAGTGATTAGTGGCAGCATCAGGGCAGGTGAAGGATGAGGTATGAGGGAGGTGGTGAAGTAGGTTGGAGAATTGATGGGGGTCCACAGCATGTAGATTTCTGCGAGTGTGTGTGCGGGGTGGGGGAGCAGGGTGTTTAGGAAGTCCAGATAGGTTGAAAGAGAGAAGGTGGTGGTCAGAGATGGGGAAAGGGCGACAGTTGAACTCAGAAATGGAGCAGAGGTTGGAAAAGACAAGGTCAATAGCGTGACCATCGCGGTGGGTAGGGAGGAGGGAGGATTGTGTGAGTCCAAGGGAGGACGTGAGTGAAAGAAGTTTGGAGGCAGCAGGGGCGGAAGGATCATCAATGGGAATGTTGAAGTCCCCGAGAACTAGGCATGGAAGATTAGAAGACAGGAAGTGAGAAAGCCAGGTAGCAAAGTGGTCAAAGAACTGGGAGGTTGGTCCCGGTGGGCGGTAGATGACTGCCACCCTGAGAGCCAGAGGAGAGAACAGGTGGATGCAGTGTGTCTGGAAGGAGGAGAAGGAGAGGGATGGGGGTGGAGGGAGATGCTGGGAGGTGCAGGTGGGAGAGAGCAGGATTCCGACCCCGCCACCAATTCTCTCACCCGGTCTGGGGGTATGGCTCAAGTGTAGTCCGCCACGTGAGAGAGCAGCAACGGAGGCCGTGTCAGAGGGAGTTAGCCAGGTTTCAGTTAAAGCTAGGCGGTTGAAGGAGTTTGAAAGGAAGAGGTCATGGACGGCTGTGAGTTTGTTGCACACAGAGCGAGTGTTCCAGAGGGCGCAGGAGAAAGAGGACAGGCGCTGAGGGATTATGGGAATGAGGTTGCTGGGCTTGCAGGGAGGTGATTTATGTGCGATGGAGATAGGATGAGAGGGAAGTATTGGATGTGTTGTGGGGCCAGGGTTAGGGGATATGTCACCTGAATAGAGTAACAGCAGGAGGGTGAGAAAGAGAAGTGGGAATGGGATTCGTGGGATTGATTGGCAGCACGAGAGATAGAGGGAGACCATGTTCTGAGGAAACAAAGGAAGCTATCAGCGAGGCCATCATGTGGGACGAGAGGGGGAGGGAGAGATGCAGATAGTGTAGGGGTCGGTGGTAAGGGGGCAGGAGTTCCATTTAAAGGAGAAAAGGTAGAAGTAAAGAGCAGAAGCGTGAGAGAAAGCATGATATAGACGTGTGTTTACCCGGAGTAAAAAAGTGGGCTTGCAGTTCCTTCCTCCAGTCCCGCAACTCCAGGAAATCAACTCTGAACGTCCATTTAGGATGCCACTGAACTCCAGGAAATCAACTCTGAACGTCCACTTAGGAATGCACTGAACTCCAGGAAATCAACTCGTGAACGTCCACTTAGGATGCCACCTTGGGGAGGTCACTGGAGTATATTTTTTTTTTTTAAATTCAAAAGTTTTTTATTATTTTTGAAAAACACGAAAAGGACAGTGGGATACAGAAAGGAAAAAATTCAGGGTATATAAATCCTTCAATTACATATAAGGGGGACAATACACACATTCAAATACAAACAAACATTAGCCACCAACTTGTAATTAAAAAGTGGTTCATCGGAAGAGAAATACCAAAATTTAACTAGCTAAGCTCCCACTATTACATGGTGGTACTGTATCCAAGCAATTAGGATCCTCTCTGGGCCGGTAATCCTGAGGCTGCGGTACACTCCGCAGCTAACATGGAATCCCAGAGGGTCCAATGATCCTTGTCCGGTTGCGGGAAATCATATATATGTCTAGCCATCAGCTCATAATCTCTTACATTATTCACCATATCTCGCACGTCTCGGACTGTGGGAACCCCCGTTTGCTTCCATCTACGTGCTATCAGTAACATGGTGCTAGAAGTTATTACACAGAAAAGTTTCCTTTGCAATTTGCCCATCCGAACCATTGAAGCCCCCAATAAGTAATCCGCAAGAGCGAATGGTAATATTAGTCCCGTTGCCTTTTCCACCAGACCTGAAACTCCCTGCCATAATGGCTCCAATGTAACGCAATCCCACCATACATGAGCCATGGTACCCTTTAATAGGAGGCAGCGCCAACATATTGATGAAACCGATTTATTCATATGACATTCCCTCGCCGGTACCAGGTACCAGCGGTACAATACTTTTCTCCTAACCTCCATCAAGGAAGCGCACCGATATGCCCCCCTGTCCAGACTGAACGCCCCCTCCCAAGCCTGAGAAGGTATCCGCATGCCCATCTCCCCCTCCCAAGCCGATTGGAAGGACCAGATATGGTCTAAAGATGGAACATTCAATGCTTCATAGCATACGGAAAGGAGTTTCACTTTTGTGCTTGGTTTCACCACAAAGCTCGCAAATGGCGACAAGGGAATCTGAGGCAGGGTAGGTGGCAAACTCACACCCGGTCTACGTATTACAGACGCTATCTGATAATAAGACAGCCTCCAGGTCTCCGTTAACTTGTAGCGCTGTTTAAGCATTTCAAAGGTCATCATGTTGCCTCCCGATATCAATTGATGGAGATGTCCAATCCCCTTGGAGGTCCACCTAACACTGTCAAAATCTGTTATCCAATGCGTCAATACCTCTATAGGGGTCGCTAGCGAAAGGGAGGTGGTATTTAAAAGGAGGGCACGGCTCAAGTCCCAAACATGCAGGTACCATCTAGTTATCGGCAGTAACTCAGGTAAGGGAGGTCTCTGGCGGCGTGTGAGCCACATTACAGTCGTTATTAGATATTGTTTCGCAAAAGACTGTTCTATGGCTGTCCATTGTGGAGGGCGCGGGGAGTGGAAGTACTCCGCCAGGGACGCCAGTACCGCAGCTCTATGATATATGTGTACATTAGGCATAGCCAGTCCTCCTCTCCGTATGGGGAGGTTGAGCAGCCTGGTGGGGACCCTAGGACGTTTGCCGTTCCATACATAGCAGTTCAAAAGAGACTGAACCTCTTCAATGTATGATTTAGGTAAGCGGATCGGGATGGTCCGAAAAATAGTATAAGAGTTTGGGCAATAGTGACATTTTAATAGCGGCCATTCTGCCTATCCACGATAAAGATGTTTTTTTCCATTTAAACAGAAGCTGTCTGACCTGAGATAAAAATGGTTTGTAGTTGAGGTCAAATAGTTGGTCAGGAGATTTAGGAATTTTTACCCCTAGGTATTGCAAATAGTCCTCCCGCCACTCAAACTTAAAAAGCTGCATTAACGATTTCCTTGTACTGTTAGGGACATTAATAGATAATGCCTGAGACTTAGGCAGATTGATTTTATGATATGATACCTCGCTATATTTCCGTCAGGATTTCTCTAAGTCTTGGTAAGGATTCTGTAGGTTCCGTAATAGTCAGTAAAATGTCATCCGCAAAAAGCCCTATCTTATATGTAGTCGGGCCACCATAATCCCCCCACCCCATCGTCCTGTCGTATTCTCTGCGCCAGTGGTTCTATTACTAAAGCGTACAATAAGGGGATAGGGGACACCCCTGTCTGGTCCCGTTACTGATTTTAATCTGATCCGATAAAAAACCCGCCGTTAAAACCGACGCCGTCGGAGAAGCATAGAGCGCAAAAATACTTTGCAGCACCGAGACCGGAAAGCCAAACTTCAGCAACACTTTCCGTAAAAACATCCAGTCCACCCTGTCAAACGCTTTTTCAGCGTCTAGCGCCAACAGTACACTCGGGATACGGTAATTCTGAATCACTTGGATTAAGTCTATCAGTTTCTTAGTATTGTGCGGCCCCTGCCTCCCCCTAATAAACCCAACCTGGTCTGAGCAAATCAGCTGAGGCAGTAGATCCGCTACCCCTATTCGCTAGTATTTTGGCATAGATTTTGACATCAACATTTAATAAAGAGATTGCCTAAAGTTTGGACACAAAGTAGGGGATTTGCCTGGCTTTGGGAGAGGAACAATAGTGGTGCGTAGCATGTCCTCAGGAAATCTACCCTCCTCCGCAGCAGAGACGAAAAGCGATAAAAGGTGGGGAGTCAACAGAGCAGAAAACTTCTTATAGTACGTGTCCGTGAACCCATCCGGACCTGGGGATTTATGGGATGGAAGGGATTGTATAGTCGTAGCTATCTCTAGTTCCGTGAAGGGGGACATCAGTCCGTCCCTCTGAGTAGGGGTTAGGGAAGGAAGATGGAGGTCCGATAGATACCGATCCACCCGATCCTCACAAGAAGAAGGAAGGAGTGGATCAGGCTGTAAATTGTACAGTTCCCCATAGTAGGTGGCCAGGGCATTCCCTATCTCTAGTGGCTTATACACCGTCCTCCTTCCGGAGTCTATCACCAGGTGAGAGATTCTAGAATTCGCCACCATGGGCCTAAGGTAGCGGGCCAAGAGCCGTCCTGGACGGTCCCTAAATGCGTAATATCGTGCCCTTAATCTACGCTGGGAGAAGAGAAGGGCCTTGTAATTCCAGTCTGACAGTCGCGCCTGCGCCTCAAAAGTGTTTTCAGGTGTACCGGAGTAGGGTCAGAGCTATTCGCCAGCGCAGCTATATGGATTTGTGACAATATTGAGAGTCTATCAGCCTGACGGGCCTTGTTTAAACGAGAAGCCCATTTAAGACACACGCCTCGCAGGACAGCCTTATGCGCTTGCCATAGTATTTCCGGCGTGGTCCCTGGAGTGTGATTGAGCACGAAATATTCCTTCAGGGTCTGTTCTATTTCGGCCATAGCCCCTGGTCCGACAAAATGGAGTCGTTAAACCGCCACGTAGACTTCCCGCTCCCCCCTCCCTTCCCTCCCCAACTGTCAAAAGGATCGGCGCGTGATCTGACCACGTGATATCCAATATCTCGCAGTGCAGAATCAGTGGTAGAGAGGAGCCTTGTAACAAGAAATAATCCAACCTGCTATACATATTGTGTACCTTCGAGTGGAACGTAAACTCCGAGTCACCCGGGTGCCATAAACGCCATACATCGTATAAGCCATGAGAAGAGAGCAGGTCCCTCAGTTTCTGTCCCTGTCTGATACTGCGCTTAGTCGGTATAGGGATCTTAGGGGATCGAACATCTCTCGCAGGATCTATACTGTAATTGAGATCGCCACAGATCAACAACACACCAGCCGCTACAAGGGACACCCTGTTTAAAACTCCAGATATAAAAGAAAGTTGTTCAGTGTTAGGTGAGTATACATTAACCAGCGTATAAGTTTTGTGATTCAGCGAACAGATCAGAATGAGATAACGACCCTGCGGATCCGAAATCTTTCTATGCAATTGGAATACTACATTAGATCTAATTAAAATCGACACTCCTTTTGCTCTGGTCGGGCCCGTAGCGTGGTACTGCGTAGTGAAGTTGCGCAGCCTCAGCAACGGGTGAGCAAGGCGTTTAAAAATGAGTTTCCTGCAGGCAGACCACCTCCGCCTTCAGCCTCAACACTTCCGCCTCCAAAGAATGACGCTTAACAGGAGCATTCAGCCCCTTAACATTATATGAGAGTATCTTCAACATTGCGCATAATAACAGTATGTGGAAAATACACTTTTTTTCCTATTCTCAAGTAGCGAAGAGGTGGCAACACATAAAAACAAGAACAAAAACAACACCCAATCCAGGTATACACCTGGGAACTATGTACATTCTTAATCAAAAACATCTCCAGCGAGAAGCCCCAAAGTATGGGGGACCTTCTCTAGCCCCTCGCGGGAGGAGGGAGATGGGGAAACCTCTAGGTCTGCGGAGGTAAAAAGGACGCGCAATATAAAAAAGAAAAAAGAAGATATATAAAAAACCAACAAAAGCAAATGGTGGAGAGCCAGGTGAGCCCAGTTTCGGGGAACACCTGTCCATGAAGCTAACCCCTCCAGACGTGGAGACCAGTGTCCCACACTTCTGTCAGGCCGACCATCGTGCCCCGGGCGATCCTGCAGCAGCATATTCGATCTTGGGAGCCCTCAGACAAGGCCAGTGTATAACTCCCAGGTCCTCTAGGCGTCAAGTAAGATCTCGTCTGTCTTTCTCGCATGAGAAGGCCGCCTTCTTCAGATTCTGTATGCCTATCCCATCGCGTCGGCAGGGCTCTACTCTCATTTTTTGCGCCACTCCCGGATCTAGACGCTGAGTGGAGCCACGTGGCAGAGGAGCAGGAGGAGAAGAAGAACCAAGTTGTTCCATGCCCCATACTTTAAGGAGCCTTGTCCCGGCCTCCACCGAGGTGATTGCGTGGAAGGTTCCATTTCTGACCACCAATAACTTGACCGGAAAGCCCCATCTGTAAGACACGCCATTCGCCCGCAGAGCCTCTGTCACCGGGCGGAAATTCCTCCGGTGTTGTAGTGTAGCCTTGGACAAGTCGGGAAAAATAGAAATATGTTCATACTCTGGTTTAAGAACATCAGGAGTACGCAAGGCCCGAAGCACATCTTCTCGCGGTTTAAAGTAATGGAGCCTAAGTAAGACATCTCTCGGGGATCTCTCAGGCGCCGAGGGAGGTTTTGGCAACCGGTGGATCCTGTCAAAGAGGAGGGAGTCTAGAGTGGCGTCAGGCAAAAGGTGTTGTAGGATATCGGTCACATATTGCGACAGGGCTTGTGGGGTCACCGAGTCTGGCACACCTCGTATCTTTAGATTGTGACGCCTCGATCTGTCTTCTATGTCTGCCAGTTTCAATAATGCCCCCTTCAATTGTTCTCCAGATCCTCAACTCTCCCCATCTCATTGTGTGCTCCAGCCTGCTCCGCCATCTTCTCCTCTAATTTATCGGTGCGGTCTCCAATTTCCCGGATCTCTCTCTTAATATCCGCCGCTACTGAGTCTAAACGGGAGGTCAATCTGTCCGAGAGAGAGGTAATTAAGCCCTCTATGCGTGTGGCAAAGGCCTCCATACCTTGCTGGGCCAGTCCTGGATCAGCCTCCGCTCCCGGCGATGTCTGTGTAGAGCCGCCGCCATCTGAGTGCTCAGGCCTTCTTCAGTTTCACTCCCCGCGGTGTAAAAAACTCTGCCTTAGTCGTCTTTTTTGAGGCTTTTTGTGTTGCCATCTCGTTCACCCGACCTTCTCCTGCCTGATAGAGACTTTGTGGGGTACAATGGCTTAAGATATCCGTTGATTCAGTGTCCCCTTTGACGGAGCTCTGCTCTCACACAGCCAGCTCTCTCCGCGGTCAGACCACACCCCCCACTGGAGTATATTTAAAAGGAAACAAAGTAGCAAAACAAGAGGACATAGTCTTAGATTAGAGGGATAAAGGTTTAAAAGTAACATCAGGAAGCATTATTTTACTGAGAGGGTGGTGGATACATGGAACAGCCTTCCAGTTGAAGTGGTAGAGGCCAAAACAGTAATTGAATTTAAGCAAGCATGGGATAGGCATAAGGCTATCCTAAACAAAAGATAAATCCAGGTAAAGTATCCATGTAATTGGGCAGACTAGATGGGCCGAAAGGTTCTTATCTGCCGACATTTTTCTATGTTTCTATGTTTATATGTTTCTATTTATTGATGTTTGATTAAAATGTAATGAAATCAATGAGATTGATTCAGGTGAATTTTTTAATTGTGCCATGAATTAACTCCTTCACTACCGAGTGATTTTTGTTGAAATAAATCCTATCACAACATTTATTTGAAACATGGGATGTGAGGTAAAAATTCAATATAGGGTAAAACTAACGATTCTCACAGAAATTGTTATTCTGAGATAGTTAAAACATTTAAATTATCTTAATTTGCTCTTTTTTAAATTTTTCATGTATTTGTTTATCCTTTACAGAAAAATTATAGAAATGGAAGATTCTGAGCATTAGATGGCGTCCTTTATCTTACACAATTTCAAATGGGGTCTGCATTATTATCGTACAGGCAGACATGACCTTTGTGTTGGAAACAGTAACTGTGATGCGGACAGATAATAAAATGGTGATATCTCCTGCTTATGGGGGTTTGTAGTGATCAGAATGAGATTATTAGCAATGCAATATATGTATGTGCTTCATAATGTCTGTGTATGGAAATTACAGCAACACCTTGTATCTGTATGTGCTGCATAATGTGAAGTAAAGAAATGGGGACAGAGCTTCAACTTAAAAGGATGCAGTGTATAAGTGATGTGGTAAATATGGAATAATGCTCACAAGCAATGGTAGGTCCCTTAAGGAGGATTAGACAGGGACTAAATCAATCAAAGTCTTAATAATAGGATGACCTCAAAATACAAAAAAAGTCAGACAATGGTACAGTATTGCACAAACTATATTGCTATAGTAAACTTGTAATGTTCACTACTCACACTTTATGAGAGCTGCTAGCTCTCATATGAAGACCTCACAGGTGTTCAGGGCCAACCTGTTTGCATCATACTCCCGCAATCAGACCAGATAGAATTGAATCTCCAGCAGTATCTTTCCAGGGTAGCAGTGTATGTAAACCTCAGTGCAGGAACAAAGGTAACATGAAGAGCAGATATGCTGGAAAAATATTTATCAAACCAAAAAAAAAATATATAAAATATACTAGCGAACAGTAAACAGCCAAACGCGTTTCTCGCCTCAGGGCAAGGGACAAAAAGCATTACAACTTTACTATAGCAGTATAGTTTGTGCAATACTGTACCATTGTCTGTATTTTGGTGCCACCCGGTGCCGGAAGCCCCGCCCCCTAGGTACGCCCCTGTGTGTATGTGCTGCATAATGCCTCTGTATGGCAATTGCAGCATCACCTTGTATCTGTATGTACCCCATAATGCCTGTGTATGGCAATTACAGCAACATCTTGTATCTGTATGTGCTGCATTATGCCTGTGTATGGCAAATACAGCAACACCTTGTAACTGTATGGTTTGCATAAAGCTGTAAATGGAAATTACAGCAACACCTTGTATCTGTATGTGCCGCATAATGCCTGTGTATGGCAAATACAGCAACACCTTGTATCTGTATGTGCTGCATAATGCCTGTGTATGGCAATTACAGCAACACCTTGTATCTGTATGTGCTGCATAATGCCTGTGTATGGCAATTGCAGCAACACCTTGTATCTGTACTGTACAGGGATTTACACTCATTAAAACTAGGGATGAGCTAAAACTTAGCCTGTTCGTTCTGCTCGCGAACTCTGAACATTTCCGGGTGTTCGCCGCATGTTCGCCCACAATGCACCACAATGGACCACAATGCACTTTCCCACTGGCCTGAAACTCGTAATTGGCTGCAGCCTTGCACCTGACCACAGGTCTGGTGCAAGACAGGTTCAACAGTATGCCAATCACGGCTCAGAGTCCTGATTGGGCAAATTTTGCCCAATCATGGGCTTACAGAGCTACGTCCCGCAGCACACTATAAAAGGTTTCCACGCAGCGCTTCTGCACACATTTGAGAGGAGATTTCATAGGAGATTGCTGTTGTGTGTTCTTACTGCTGGTCTGCCACGCTACTGGGGTGGTCTGGGGGGTCTCATTTCTACCAAATATCTGGGAATTTAGGTGATGTGTGTCTTGTCACTGCCAGCAAGTATTTTGGGGGTCACAAATTTCTACAAAACATTTGGGAATTGAGGTGATGTGTGTCATGTCACTGCCAGAAAGTATTTTGGGGTCACAAATTTCTACAAAACATTTGGGAATTGAGGTGATCTGTGTCTTGTCACACAACCAGTGCCAGGCAGTATTTTGGGGGTCACAAATTTCTACAAAACATTTGGGAATTGAAGGTGATCTTCTGTGTCTTGTCACTGCCAGCAAGTATTTTGGGGGTCACAAATTTCTACAAAACTTGGGAATTGAGGTGATCTGTCTCTTGTCACACAGCCAGTACCACGCAGTATTTTGGGGTCACTAATTTCTACCAAACATTTGGGAATTGAGGTGATCTTCTGTGTCTTGTCAGTGCCAGAAAGTATTTTGGGGGTCACTAATTTCTACAAAACATTTGGGAATTGAGGTGATCTGTGTCTTGTCACACAGACAGTGCCACGCAGTACTTTGGGGGTCACAAATTTCTACAAAATATTTGGGAATTGAGGTGATCTTCTGTTTCTTGTCACTGCCAGAAAGTATTTTGGGGGTCACTAGTTTCTACAAAATATTTGGGAATCGTTATAATCCGTGTGTTCTCACTGGCTGCCACCCATCAGGGGGTCTCACTGGTTTATAGGAGGTTTCTGAGACTTGTAATCTGTGGCTTCTCACTGCCACCCATCAGGGGGTCTCACTGATTTATAGGAGGTTTCTGAGACTTGTATTCTGTGGCTTCTCACTGCCACCCATCAGGGGGTCCCACATACTTCTAGCAGATTTATGCGAATTGTAATCTGTGTCTTGTCACTGCCAGCAAGTATTTTGGGGGTCACAAATTTCTACAAAATATTTGGAAATTGAGGTGATCTGTGTCTTGTCACTGCCAGCAAGTATTTTGGGGGTCACAAATTTCTACAAAATATTTGGGAATTGAGGTGATCTGTGTCTTGTCACTGCCAGCAAGTATTTTGGGGGTCACAAATTTCTACAAAATATTTGGGAATTGAGGTGATCTGTGTCTTGTCACTGGCTGCCAGCTATCAGGGTGTCTCACTGAGTTATACCAGAGTTCTGTAAATCTTTAATCTTTATACCAGAGTTGAATCAGAGTTCTCTATATATAATTAATCTGTATATCACTCACCATGTCTGAAATAACAAAAAGGACAGGCAGACGCTCCCAGACACAGATAAGAGGGCAAGCAGCCCCTGTGTCGGGAGACTGTGCCTCTGGTCATATTGGACGTGGTGCATCCTCTGCAGGGGCACGCTTGTCCTTTCTAACTGGTGCTGGCTGTCTTCTTAAGCAGCAGCAACATACAGAGGATTTGGTGGATTGGCTAACCAGGCCATCCTCATCTTCCGAGTCATCTGCCAGCCAGTCTTGTAGTGCTTTACAGTCCACCTCATCCGCCAAAGCATCTAATGCAGCCTCCATGTCCACAGCTACTCCTGCCGTAGCCTCGCTATCACACATGGAGGAGTCAGCTGAATTGTTTGACTACAATGACAGTGACATGCTGCTTGAGGATGTGCAGCAAGTACAGTGCTCTGATTCAATCTCTGAGGTTGAGGAAGGGAGTATAATCAACCTAGAGGAATGGGGTGCCAGTGATGACACAGAAATAACTGGCACTCATGTTGCCCCAGCAGCTGCAGCATACTGCCAAGTTGGCTCCAGTGACGAGGAGATAGGGGTGAAGATGACATTGATGATGAGGTCACTGACTCCACCTGGGTGCCAGATCGAACAGAGGAATCAAGTGAGGAGGAGGAGGAGGAGGGGGCACAGCAAACACAAGGCACAACATCCTCTATGACCAACCGTAGCACTAGCCAGTCCAAGGCATCAGATGTCAGAGCTGCTCCGGTGCAGAGCGCTGTTGTCTCAAAGCACACACGCAGGAACTCTGCTGTCTGCTGGGAGTTCTTTAAGAAATGTGCAGCAGACCCCACCATTGCTATTTGTAATCTATGTCAGATGATGCTTAAGCATGGGAAAGACACCGGATACTTGAGTACCACGTGCTTTAGGCGACATATGACCTCCTGACACACATCCCATGGTGCAAAACTTTGCGTAGGTCCTCCTCCTCCTCCTCATCTGTCTCTACCCCCACTGAATGTCTTGCCATGTCATTACCTACAACCTCCACTGACAGGGATGATGCTACAGTAATGGATGTACAAGGTCCTTCATCACAATGTGACAGCATCCCATCAGCTGAAGATTTACACAGTCAGATTACGTTGCCGCAGCTGTTGCAGCGTAAGGAAAAATATAGTCCCAACATCCCCAAGCACAGCATCTAAATGCCAGTTTAGCAAAATTACTCGCATTGCATCTGCTGCCTTTCCAGCTGGTGGACTCTACTCCCTTCCGTGAATTCACTGAATGTGCTGTACCACAGTGGCAGGTTCCAAAACGCCATTACTTTTCACGCAAGGCCATTCCAGCACTATACCAGCACGTGGAAATCAATGTTATCGAGTCATTGGGAAACGCAGTCAGCAGCAAGGTGTATGTGACTTAAGACATGTGGTCCAGCAAGCATGGACAGGGTCATTACATTTCCTTCATGGCACACTGGGTAACTCTGATTGCAGCTGGGAGGGATCCAAGACGGGGCTCTGTGCTGGAGCTTGTTCATCCACCAGCCTCCAGAAATCTGCTTGTATGAGGTCTGTCTGCTCCACCACCACCTCTTCCTCCTCCTCCTCCTTCTCTGTCTCTGGCGAAGTGGCAGTTAAACCGATGCCTGACAGGGTCTACGCAATGGCTCAAGCAAAAAGAAGTCATACTGTGCTTGAGCTGGTTTGTTTAGGGGACAGGGTCCACACCGGGCCAGAAATTCTGTCAGCTCTGCAGGACCAGGTGCAGAGATGGTTAACACCATGCCAGCTTCAGCTGGGAATGATCATCTGTGATAATGGCAGCAACCTTCTCTCCGCCCTACGCAAGGGTAAATTGACGCATGTACCATGCCTAGCACATGTCCTAAATCTAGAGGTACAGCGTTTCCTAACCAAGTATCCAGGCCTGGCAGAGCTTCTCAGTCAGGCCAGAAAAG